>JAJMIF010000103.1:0-75685 GCA_030583505.1 Sugiyamaella castrensis
TCATCTGTTAAGGACTATAGGCAGAAGTTATATGATATTTACATTCAGCGAAGCGATTTCAGGGGTCTTTGGGGGAAAGGGGATGGGGTGTGGGGGCATTGCGAACAAACAGGATTCAGGGGACTAGAGTAATACCCAAATCATTGGAGATACGACAAATTGGATGAACAGAGGTCTCCATCGTTAGCTGGGTCTTCGCTCCCGGGCAGTTTGTTCGCGGAATCATGGCAAGAGTTCTTAGTTTCTGTTTCGCTGATAGATCGAAATAGACCAGGAGGTGGAGATTGGCTGCAAATTCCTCCGCAAAAAACGGACTTGCCGAAATAAATGCAAGTCAGAGAACTATTTCCCGGAAAACATCATTCTCTATATGTTGAAGATATTGTGTTGGAGGAATAATATACAGTGAAGAAAACAAAAAAAAAAAAAAAAAAAAACATGTACTGAACAGTCTCTCTTCACCCCCACTAAACTCCCTGAAGATTGTACTCGATCCATCGATCCTGGTTCCCTCTCTATGATGAGAGGTGGGAACCGGTGAACACCGGGAGCTCGAGTACAAAGTCTGGATAATTCCAACCGGGGTCGACTGAGCAGGGTTCATGCAATGAACTATCTTCGGCAACCGTTTGCCGATCACAACTTAAAATTTCCGGAACATTACGTAGCCGAATCTAAACAAAATATTGACCTCACGTTAAAAACCAGAACGAAGAATTCTCGGTGACAAATCTCTGCCGTAAAATCACCAATACCAGTGTCAAAAATAACAATAGCATTTAACAGAGAATATCGATTGAACGACCGTTCTCCGTTCTCCGTCCTATGCCAGTTAAATAACTTTCGCATTCATCATTGACTTAACTTAGCATAAGTTGTTAGTTGTGAGATCCTTCTGTTACTCAGGAGTAGAGTCTTCCTTAATAGAATATATAACTTTACGTGAATAGTCCCTAGACTTCAGGGTGTAGACATCCATCGTCCACCACCTCGGATGCAAACCCCATTTTGCAAGGCGATGTTCTATGATCAGTTAGCTGGAACTATTTCTAGTATAACTGTTAGGTTTATCTCGCAATTTCCAACTGCCCTAACGTATGGAAGAAGCTTACTCTCAATCATATGGAGAGAACTAGTACCGATTATCTAAAGGGTGAAAACGAGGAATTCATGAACAATTCCAATTCTTTCTTACATAACATTTGTTTTTTTTCTTTACTACCCTTACTTTCTTGAATTTTTTTTCTATGCTGAGGATTATCAATCACTAACTCTTAGTCCCTGAGATTCAAATAAATGGAGTAATGCAATGGTTCTAATATCATTTCGTCTGCCTCAGGTGACCCCTAGGTCTAGTCCACGCATCCATTTTCCCCCCTTTGGAGGAGCCTAGAAAAACTAGACATACTGATTAAATAATTTACCTCTGGCCGGCTGGGGCGTGGTCTGGGACCCCCCAGATTCCGCTAACACTTTAACTCTCATTCAATATCAGGTCAGGTTGTATACCGTTTTAAAGTCAGCGAGTTTTACTCTGCGTAGTTTACTACTCCGTAGTAGATTAATTATGTATTTAGGATCAACAGAACTATTTATTATGACTTGAACAGTGGCCTACTCCTATTAGTTAGAGCTCTCATATCTTTTATCTGTAATCAGGGGAGTCACAAGTGGACGAAAAAAAACTGTAATCCAATCAAATTATTCTCCAGAATGTTCAAAAGCGGCATCCTCATTAATCGTCAATTTATACTGAAGAACGTTTTCGTTCCTAGAGAAATTTTTTAGGGGTTGACGTTGGAATTCAATCCTTTCAGGAACAACATACACAAGCCTAATACAATCGTCCCCATTCCTAATATTCCCTGCCCGATGTCGAATTGTATTTATTATCTCTTTTAGCTTGAACACATCTACGGGAGCATGTTTTGATGATATGGTGATGTGGAAGAAAACTATTTCCTGTCTGCCCCCAATATCTGCAATCTGAAATGAATCAACAGATGGGAAGCTCTGATCTGATGGCCGATAATACCCCGTTTCGTGAAATTGCCACGACCTCAAATCGTTCAAAGAGGAGAACCAATAAGTAGTATTCGGTGGAGATAATTCTAAGACTTCTCTTTCTAGTCCTGTTTCTAGTGAAGTAAAACGAAGATAACATGTCGTCAAATACTCGTGTGCCATCTTTTCGAATATACGACCAGCAGCAGATGCCGTTTCACGAGCTTCAATGAGCGTTTTATACAAAATGCCTAGCTGAACATTATTGGACTTCTGTATCTCCCTTTGGAACATTTCTTCTATATACCTTGCGGCAAATTCGAACTGATACTTAAGACCAAATTGAGCTTCCGGCATTCCGGCGCGTGGTATAGGCTTCATAACAATGATGGAATGAGGACAATCTAGTCCTTCAAGGTTTTTAGTCCAAGCAATGTTATTATTAGATGAAACCAATTTTTTGATAGAATTTTCAGCTTCACTTTTGAAGTCGTTGCAGAATTCAACAAAGTCATTCGGATTTTTTTTGCAATATCTGCGAATCATTCTAGGAGTTGTCGAGACATTTCGATACATTTCTCTCACAAGTTGGATCCGGTTATCCTCATCTCTCCATGCTTTTTCGCAAGCAGTTTCTATTTCTTCTAATGACCATAGATCCATATAAAGTACAATCGCTCCATATTGCTTAACGAAGAATTTATAGTTCTCCTTTTTTGGAGAACTTGCCTGGATGTGGAAAGCATGTTGTGCATATACCAAATTGCTGCTATCAATATTTGTATCATAGAGGATCCAAATTGTATTATTATCACAAAAGTATTCTTTGCATTTTCTGGTGTTTTCAGTAAAAAAGAGTCCCTCCTGTGAAAAATACAAAAATTTGTTATAACTATACTGAAATAGAGTTTCTTGTCCATCAATCATGCGAGAAACAAGTAGAAATATGAGGAACATACTTTTACCGATTCCAGGTTGCCCTTGAATACTAAATCTGCGATTATCTGTTGGGTATCCATTTGTTGACTCTATAATATATCGCTTAATTTCGATATATACTGCCCGGGTGATGATTGAACAGCATTCCGGTTGATTTATATTTACTTCAATAACATCGTTTTTCTCAAATCGGCCAATCCGGGTTTTCCAGTATCGCTTGTACAATGACAAGTAATCGCCAAAACCCTCTGGATGCTGATTAAGATCTTCAAACAGCAAATGTGCCGACATGTTTCAAAAAAAAAATAACCTGTAAAGAATAATGTGTTAAACTAGAAGGGAAGAAACGTACTCAGGCTTTACGTTAACAAAAAAAGAATAAATTGTTAAATTAGAAAGTAAGGAAATCTTCGTCCATATATGAACCATAAGATTTTAGTTCGCATAATGATTATGATCTATTAAATTTTAGTTCGCATAATAAATATCTATTCATGAATACCGCACCGAACACCGATAAAAACTTAGTAGTGAATAAGAATAGTACTTCTCACTAGCGGTAAAACAATCATACAGTTTTAACCTCTTCTATCATGCGTAGTAGTAGCCAACATCTTCACCATAGTTTTAGAGCATAACAAAAATTACCCCATACTTTCATCCCCTCATCACACTGAAATATTTTCCTGTGAAGCTAGAGCTACACGTCCCGTAGGCAGCAAAAAGATAACTACTATACCTGACATTTCGTTATGTGTACAATATAGAGTATTCAACAATTTCACCTCGACCGAGATCTCTACTTCGCGACATTTGGCAAAGCGATAGAGTTCCGGAAGGCATAAGTCAGCTAAAATCTTATGCACTATTGACATATCGTTTCCTTTCTGGGACTCAGCATACCCCGACCTATAAAATACGCAATCTATCTAGAGAAGAAACGGTGGTTGGCCCCCATCCGTTCTGTTGGCCGGACGATTTTCTGACCCAGGCTGGCTGTCCTTACGTCGCCTGGCCTGCTGCGTTCCGCTACAGAGATGGGTCAGAGTCCTCAAGTCTACATAATTGTTGTTAACGTGGCTATATGAACTTATTTTAAATTACAGTTGAAAGAAGAGAAATGATGGAGATAACATTAAATGAGTTGACCAGTTCGCGATCAGATATAAGTAAGTTACTGCTTGAGTAATTATAGTTAATTTGGTTTATATCTAAAATAGAGCGAATTCAATGAACTTTAAGTTTAACGAACGAAGCGCCTAACTATTTCAACTTTAAAAATAACTTATTAACGTAACGTTACTCTATTTACGTTATATATAACCATTAACGTTTCGTTTTAGCGTTGACTTAACATAAAATGTTAGACTTAACGTTAACGGTTAAGTTACACATTGATACATGACATTACATGTTAATATGTATTATCAGACCTGACAGTTAGCCATTGTAACATTTAACGACGTTAATTTACCATCACAGTAGAAACTGTTAACTACAGTATCTTACTGTTGCAGCGTCAACTGACAACAACGAAAAACCTGGTTCGACAAGTAAAGCGGAGGGAGACTTAACTCAAAAGGCTGCTAAATCTAGGGGCTCCTATCCCGAGAGAGGCCACATTTTTATTAGTATGCTCTCCCCAAATGGCCTCCACACATGAAGGGTCTAGAACAACTTTTACACCTGTATGCATACCACGGTCTACGGGGGACCCGAAATTGCCGTGAGGTATTCACCTAAAGGTCACGAATTCCAGCACTCATGGTTAACTAACTTAACTCATTCATACCGTATATAAGTTATCTACTGTAACTTATAATAATTTGGCAGTTAGTTAAATACAAACATTGAGTAAAGGATCTACTAAGCCAACACCATTTACGTAACTGACTCACAATAAGTTGCTGAACAACACTACGGCTGTACGTTATGGCTGTACGTTATCGATGTTATTGATCTACAACTCATGCTATTACCCGCCGTAAGCTTCAAATAGATCTACGAACCATATAACCATTAACAGTTAGTTACAGGAACTTGTTGCCTCGTATTGGCCAAACCCTCCTTCCTAGTTCCCCCTTCTCTCTCACCAATCTTAACGTCTCGTCTGCCTTGCCTTCTTCACCTCCTCGACTAAGTTAACCGTTAACTTAACTAAGCCTCCCCTCCGGGCATGCATGTATAAGCCTAGGCCTTCTCCCCCTCCCGCCCACGAAAATATAGAAGACATTTTTTTTTTTGCCACAACCAAAAACGTAACAACATAATATTTTTTTGATGCCAACAAATCATCTTCATCCTCGTGACGAAGAATTTGTACTATAAGCTTATTCAAAAACAGGAAGAAACCTGTTCAACCAGAAAGAAAGAAGCAAAGAAGCATTGGGCTTTTCTTTAAAGGTGGTTTATTTTTTTTGTTAGGGAATATTTCGGAGGAAGGGTGCGTTGGACTTGGATTATATACTTTTGTCCGTTTCTCCTTCCTTCCACTCCTTAATTTTGTATCTTCAAGTTGATTGGTTAAGATATAACGATAATTTTTTTATTTCCAGAAAATTTATTGTCAGAATTTTTTGACGTTTGGAGTACTGAGTACTTATACGCGTCCTTTATTATTTCAAAATTTCTCCATTTTGACAACTGGTTGAATACTAGTTTGAACTTTTTGTTTGCATTCATCTCCTAGTAACAATGGCAAGTGCATCTTATGATTTACAAACCGTCTGCGCAGTTTTGCGAAAAGCAGCTGAGTCTACTAGAAGATTAGCTCTATCTATTCATGATCGAATCCCACATCATCACCATACGGATCGCAATCGAAACGGCGGCTATCATTATGAATATGAATTTCATTTCAATGGTATTTTACCATTTGATCCAAGTGCTAATCCAATTACATTTCCTCCTGGATATTTCTTTCGAATCTTTTTCACCAGATTAATAGAAAGATTTGGCGCTTCTTCTGTGAATACTGGTTCTATTGCTGCAGAGGCTGGTACTGCTGGTTCATTTATTTCCTTATTTGAATCATTAAGAAGCCGAATTTATTGTCGATTCTTGGAACACTTAAATCGTTGTGATCACTATCATCATCACCGTCGTAATCGTCATAATCGTTTTCATCGTGATAATCATAGTCATGATGAATATCAGAATTTTGAAAGTCATGAAGGCAATCATCATCATCATCATCATCGTCATCATCATCGTCACAACCGTCATAACGATTCTTCCAACTTAAACGATAAATATGCTTTTAATGGTTGTTATCATCAAATTCAATTTTCTAGACGTTTTTCTGCTAAAAGAATGCGATATAGAGAATATGCCTCCAAATGGTTTTTATTTGGTACTCAAGCAGCTCGTTCATATTCATCAACAGCTCGTGGTTTGGGCGCTACCTCTAATTTTGGTTCACCTGCATTCTGGATTCAAAATAATAATTGGAATACCGCAGCTCGTAGTTGTAAATCTATCTCCATTGGACCTCGAGCAGGACTTTATGCTTTTTATAAAAAGACCCAATCCGATCAACAGGATCAAAACAGACAATGTATCTTATCGAGGTATCGACCAAATAATGTTGGTCGTCTAGTAATAGCTAGTCGTGCATCATCATCAATAACAAGGTTTCATGATAGTCCAAGTCAAATGATTAAATTTCTTTGCAATCAAGCAGAACAAGAACAGCCATATATAAGTGAAAGTAATTCATGGACTTCACATATAGGTGCAATATCTCCATTTGCTGTTGTTGAAGAAAATAGAATTATCGGTAATTCTAATTCGGTGCTGGTACTTGGTAATAATAGAATTGGGCAAGTTAGTGAGCCATTAGAACAATGGCAAGATGAAGATAATGGTGTTGATGAACTATTGGTTCGGAACCATTCTCGTGAGCCTGCTGTTCCTTTCTCACCTTTCAATGTTGAAATGTATATTGAAGAGAACGAATTGTTTACTTCTGAAAATGAAATGGTTGTTAGTGAAGATGACATTCATCTTTCTACTGCAATTGAACCCCAGACTTCAAGTTATGTTGATTTCGATGTTACACCAAGGTTCAGTCTACCATTTTCTGGAATAGAACTGACTGATGATGCTATTTCAATTATTGAGCGTGATATGGAGCTTCATTTACAAGAAGTGAGAAATATAATTGCAGACATAAGAAGAGTCGCAAACTTGGGTGAACTTCCTGTTTCAATTGAACAGAATGGAAGTATAATTCGAGTTCATTTCCCTAATGCTGATTCGGCTAGGGTACAGAGATTGTTGAACGATCTTGACGTCTCTAGAGGAGTTGTTATGGACGATCTTCATCCTAATCATTTCCTTTTTACACCTGAGGGTAGTACTACTTCAGAGCGTAGTACTAATAGTGGTAGTGGGAGTAGGGGTAGGGGTACTGGCAGCAGTCTGTCATCTCCCCTGTTATTATCACCAATATCGTCTAATGTGCCATCATTATCGTCGTTACAGGATCCATCAGGGCTGGTCCCTACTTCCGTTGTTTCACAATCAAATTCAAATCATCAACATTCTCCTTTTGAGCAAGAATATGCTTGGCATTTTATAGAAGGAGGTTCCAATTATGAAGATATCCCAACTCCAGAACTTACTGAATCATGTGGATCAACAGCATCATCTGAAGAGAGTGTTTTAATGACAATGAGAGTTTGAATTCGTATAGATGGATGATAATTAACGATGTATATGATATGATAATGGGCTTTTAATAATTATAATAATAATAATATATAGTAGCTGAAATTAATAAAATTTTTTTTTGTAAAAGCGAGATAGTTATCCCGGGGTACAACTATGGATGAAAACCAGTATTTTTGTTATCAGTAAGATGTTTATTGGCGACAGGGATCAAAGTTCTCCTGAACCATATTTGACATCTCTTATTACCAAATACGGGCTGATACTCTATCTCAACGATCGTTCTGAAATGTATACGCCCATTGCTTGTTCCTTCGTAGGTGTATTCTCCATGCCTCTATTGGTAGGATCAAATTAAGTTAAGGCTCTGAAATATCATATAAAGAATATTGTTTACAAAGGTCAACAGCTCTTTCATAAGGAATCCATGTTCCTTAATATTTACCAATATTCCCCTTGTACTTTTTCGTGAACTCCAGTGAGAATAGAATCTCCTTTTCAAGAGCTTTTTGCTGGAACTAGGCCCTCGACAAGTCCTAACATGAATCAATTGACCATAAAGGTATTATAACCTCTTGACTGAAGGTTATAAGAAGTATAATTCCACAGAATGCAAGCAAAGCTGCGCAAATGTTTTCGTTACTTTTGAATATTTTTATTGGTTGATCCAAATGATTACCTGAGTAAGACACAGATCATCAGATGATCCAAATAATTCTGCTTGTCCCCATAACAGGTTTATCAGAGAAACTGGCTTCTCTTTTCATCTGTAGTAGTATATCTGTTACTGCCTTAGCAGATATCGACAAAGATCAACAGGCACCGATGTCACAAACATCATATTGCAAATGGTATAACCTCATAATTACCGTCTTCTTGTTGTGGTTGGCTCCGTGATGAGGAGCGCAGTCTCATCTGGGGTTTCACACCATTGGAGAGAGCAGAGTATGCTGCTTACTTAACCTCTCAAGCTCGGGCAGAGCTGTGGGATCTGGGGCTACGCCCAGCCGCCAAATGAGTAACCCTCATCAGCCGGTCCTGAGCCGGAGGCTGTACTGAAGATTGGCTGAAAACTTGGAAATCAATCGTCCACTATTATAATTAGAACATCTTGTTTAGCAATGTATTAATAGCAATTATTTAGTTAGACACCAGAAAGTTAAAAATGTATTACAGAACTCATTAAACCTCGAAAGGTGGAACGGAAACGGACGTGCGAACACGTCCGGGAAGAAGAGAGAAGGAAAGAAAATATAAACCAAAGCAGCAAACCCTCCCGTTTATATACCTTTTCTAGATAGTCCACATGGGCGTAATAGATCCCCGCTCCTTGCCCCACTAACTAGCCAGTTTTGACAATCGATCTCTAGACTGAGCTTTGGCGGTGGTGGTTTTAGTTCCAAGTGGTTAGTTTCCCAGCGCTCTTAAGTGGTAAATTCAAGGCTTGTAGTTTTTTTTTTAAAATATTTATTCTTATATCAGTATACTCTCTTAAGACGTTTTTACTATAATACCTATGAGGGAAAGCACCAAAAACCCACTTACGTGTTTATATTCAGGACGAGTGCTTTCTACCGTCCTTCGGAGTCGAACTGTCGGAACCGGCGTCTGCTCGTCACGGCGGACGTCAACACACTGACCGAGCTCCATATGCCGATGCCATCACATCTGTTTGACCTCCTACCGTCTAGGCCGCAAGGCCGTCGTCCTGTTAAGACTTGTAGTACTAGAACTTAGAACTCATTATAAGAATATGTGATTATGAAATAAGCAATCCAGTGACTTCGCCTATTTTTCGGAGGGCGAGGATCATCGAAGTAGATTTTAATAATAATAATAATAATAGCCAGGTTTTGGAGCTCGCCAGTAAATCGTCTCCCAGAGGGGCATATCTCATAAATCTCTTTAGAGCACAGCACAGTCTTCTTGCTATAGTTGACTTTGTGATGACTCTCGATCGTGCCTACAGTCAGGAGTTGAGGCAGCTGTCAATTCACATATTAGTTAATCACACAAGTACAGTGAGCGCCAGACCTAGGTATATGGGGATCGAAGGCGTACCATGAGCACACTTTACCGGCCGGAGGTTCGATTAGAGTTCAGTTGAACTTGGGAGGCAATACCAAATATAAATGAAAAAGGAAGAGCAGTTAACTCGTTATATCTTGTTAAGCAAATTTATTAATAGCAATTAGTTAGTTAGAAAAAATAATACTCTTAAAGTTAAATGAAAAAAGCGTTGGGTCTTGAGAACACATCCAAAGAGAAGAAAGAAAGAAATTTTGTTCATGATGAAGGTGAGTTAAGTTACTTTCTAGATGTTCTTTCGAGAGTAAATATAGTTATTTTAGAACATTTTAACCTTAACGTTATTTGACTTTTGTTAACTCTCAACTGTCACTTTATCGGCGTCATAATCCATAACAGGTTAGTTATTTAACGTCTAAAGTTCTACAACAGAATTATTACCTCAAAGCACGGGAGAACGTAATTTTAAGATTGATTGCCCCTTATCATTCTAAATATGGAAATCATTAGCAGATCATGCAAGATAGAGAGATAGTTAAACGAGTGTGCAGAGTTAATTTCTCGACCCTGAGGAGAGAATGCGCGTTTAAGGAGCCCAAGCTGCCTAGAGAGGATAACTGCACTAATTACATGTTGCGTGATTCAGTTCAGCTGCGACGTCCTTCTCTAAGTTTGAATATACCTGCAGTATCGTACACAACAAGCGTTCAATCTAACACAGCTTAGCACTTTTCAATATCAGTTTGCAGAGAGGTTTATTACGGTATTTATAATTTTGACAGGCGTTTTTTTTGGTATTACTGTTTATATTTGTGTCCGTGTTTCAGTGTGATTGTGTCATCGTATGGTATGGGTTTATGTCTCTGGCTAGGCTGCTATCACAAACTAGAAATGGCGGGGCTTACAGAGTTGAATCTAATTTTACGTCCAACAAATAAGGTTAAGTTAACGTTCAGTTTGGTAAAGTCCTGTCCCAATCCGAGATGGAGACAGAGATGGCCGTATCTGGCGGCCAGAAGGTAGGGCAGGCCAAGCCTAACCCTGTCAAAATCACGTGCTTGTTTACGCCGGCCACGACTACGCTTGTTTAATACTTAACTGGTTAAAGTCGAGTCTAATGATTATGTCTATGGGGCAAGGCGAGAATCTCTCACCCTTCCATCTGCCGGCCATCCCACTTGGCCCCTGCCCAACAACCCTACTGCACACGTAATACTCAATCATTCAGAAGGAAAGAAAGACCACCATCTTCTTTCATTTCTTGGTGAATTTGACACTGCCGGCAGAATTAAATTAGAAAAAGACTCCTTTTGAAGATTTCTTTCATAAGGATAGAAATCATTGTGAATTTATTTTTGAATTGTAAAGTTTTGAGGATTCAAAGGAATTGTCATTTGTCCTTGGGTGATAGTTTCATTCCGACAAGCCCGGTAGAGATAGAGAGACAGGGGATATAATCAAACCAGTCTGCAGGATTTGAATGTCATTCAATTTTGTTGTTTTTTATCCCTTTCATTTTGTGAAGCTTTCAACAGGTGTCTGTCTGTGTTGAGTTTGATTGTTGTGATCATCACCATATTTGGATATTACAACATTATTGATATTATCAGTCCTACATATCATGTCAGATACTGAAGAACATACATCCGTTGTTCAGGATGAGTCGGAACACGCTCCTCCTACTAATACGAATGAAGAGCAATCCAGTGAAAATTCAGGTGAACATTCAGGTGAGCATTCAGGCGAACATACTGATGACCATACTGGTGAACATACTGGGGAACATACTGGTGAAGAGACCAATGAACATACTGATGAACAGGCTGGTGAGACTGACAACAATGAAGGAGGTCATGATCATGAGCAGGCTGGAGAGACTAACGACAATGAAGGAGGTCATGATCACGAGCAGCACCATATAGAAAATCCCCACGAAGAAGAAAAAGCAGAAGAGGAAGAAGAAGAAGAAGAATATGGATCACCAGTAGTCGAACCTATCGATGGTATAGTAGATGTCGAATCTCTTCAACAAAGTCCAAGACCAGTAGTATCATCTGCTAGTATCGGTGGCGATAATAAATTATCAACACTAGACAAATCTGACGAAAAGGCCGACACCAACCATTCTCCTGTTCCACCACCATTACCTAGCCGAAAATCAGCGGCTGGTATTATTCCTCCACCTTTACCCCCAAGAAAAAGACAACCTTTCTTCTGGCTTCGAGGCAATAAATCACAATCAGATTCGTCAACATTTTCCAGTCACCGAGCTTCTTGGAGTTCTCCAAATCGTGCTTCTGCTGAATATGATTTAGTTCTTCATCGATTGGATGCAAACAATGAAGGGTTACAGGCTAGAGAATCAAGAGAAAAAGATTCTTCTTTTAGTGGTATTCGTCAATTACAGCAAAGTTTTGCTGAAGTCAAACAACAAGGTCAACAACAAACTGCTGGATATTTGGGAGTTGAAGGAAAGGATTTGACGACGGCACCGGAAGGTGAAGATTATATTGATTGGGAATTCTGGTCTTCAGTTGTTAATGATTATGCTTTAGTTGCTCGTACTAGACCTAGTGAACTTTCTGCAACTATTTCTCATGGGTTCCCAACTCAATTAAGAGGATTAATTTGGCAGTTGGTAGCTTCATCGAAATCATCTGCTTTAGAAGAAGTTTATCAATCAATTGTTCAAGAACCCAGTCCACATGAAAAAGCTATAAAGAGAGATTTAAGTCGAACTAGTTTTATTAAAAATGCGAATTCTGATAGTCTATTCAGAATAATTAAAGGATATAGTCTGTTTGATCCAGAGGTTGGTTATACTCAAGGTATGGCGTTTATTGCTGTACCATTATTGATAAACATGTCTGAGCCAGAAGCATTTTGTCTATTGGTTAGATTAATGAAAGATTATGGATTTAGAACAATGTTTTTACCTGAAATGCCTGGACTTCATCTAAGATTATATCAGTTTGATCGTATAATAGAAGATACTTTACCTAGCGTTCATATTCATTTGACTCGTCAAGGCGTTAGATCCTCTATGTATGCATCTCAATGGTTCTTAACACTTTTTGCGTATAAATTCCCACTTCAAATTGTTATGAGAATTTATGATATTGTTATAACTGAGGGTATTGAAGCTATATTAAGATTTGGAGTTGCATTAATAAAAAAGAATGCTTCAATCATTTTATCACTTGAATTTGATTCCGTGTTGACTTTTCTTAAGGAGAAGATTTTTGATCTTTATGTTATTGATTCGTCATCTTCTGACCAGCAACAATATCAGGTTAATGAACTTGTCAGTGATGCTTACGATGTTAAACTTCTTCCATTAACTCTTCATAAATATGAGAATGAGTATATTGAAATCCATCGAATTGAGCGTGAACGCGTTGAAGAAGTAGAAAATCTTCGTCAAACCAATGGCCATTTGACTTTACAAGTTCGTCGATTGGAGACGAGTATGGCAACTTTAAATAAAGAACATATTGAAGTGGCTAATGAAATGGTTCAAGGACGACTAGAGATTGCTAGATTACAAGATGAGAACGAACAATTGGCGTCAGAATTATCCGACCTAAAGGCTTCTACTGATGATCAATCAAAGCTGGCTGATCGTGATTTACAAGCAAAGGTAAGTATACCTCTGAAAGACCGGATTGGCTTTTCTATTATATACTAACTATTTTTCAGTCGGAACAATTAGAGGCTCAGAATGCTGAATTATTGGAAACGAAAGAAAGACTAGAGAACCAATTGACCAATCTGGAAAAGGATCTTACGGAACAGAAATTGGAGTTTGCTGCGGTAAGTAAACCAACAGGGGGCTATTTTTTATATTTTAATCTAACATTATGTATAGCTTGATGACTCGCACAAAGCTCTGAAAAGCAAATGGACCGATCTTAGAAAGCATATTGAAGGATTGTCAGCAGAACAAAATTGATCATAGCTTTTCTAATACTCTTATAATTATTTTATTATTATTATTATTTTTATTATTATTATATCATTTTATTACTCCTATTCTTGTCCCCCCCCTTCTAGTCTGCCGTGGTTACGTTTGGCCAACGCTTTAAAAGATCAATTTTGATTGGGACTGAACCGGTCGACAGCTATATTTACAGGGTATTCGGTCTATGACTAGCTAAAAGGTGGTGAACCTCCAGAATAGCACAAGGTGCTATTCTAAAACAATAAGAATAATAAGAGACAAACACAAATCAAGGGTAGTAAAGCAGAAGTAGAGGGTCTATAACGACTAACCAACTCAGATAAAAGATCAAATTTGACTCTATCTGGTTGTGCGTTCCAATCAAACCCTAATATATTATTTCGTCAGTTTATATTTCTTATCATTCGTTTATTTCTTTTATTCTTCTTATATACATATCGAACTTTGAATTTATTTTATTATATAATATCTTTGATTAACGTCAAGATCTTAACTAGCACGGACTGCTATTATACTTGTCAGAAACAAGTATTGGATACTACTGGATTCAATCTGGAATCCCTGTTAGATATGCTCTTCTAACAAGGTAGTAACCCCTATTCCTAACTAGTTATAATCGTGACTTTCTATTAGCTAGCAAGAAAGCACATGGTCAACCTAAATAAAAGACCAGTTTTGACTCTACATCAATATATCCTTTAAACGCATTTTATTCACTTATTTGTTTAGCGTCGTGAAGTTGAAAATTTCCCAGATTTCAAGCCACAGAACTTGTTTTGTACATCTTCTTCGAGCCTAGCCAATAAGACTTCGTTGCTTTAGAAATATTGATTTGTTCTCCTCAGTTGTTCAAATATGAAGGGATTATTGAACTCGACTATAGTCTCGGCCCCGAGGTCTATATCACTTCAATCAGGCTCTATTAGACAATTCTCTTCATCATATATAACAAACCGGATTTATCATCATGTCGTTAGACGAAGGGTCAAACAGGTAGAACCTCTCAAAATCGGTGATCCAAAACTAAAAAATCTAGAGAAAAAAGCTATAGCACTACCCCAGTATCCTTATGGAGAAGCTACTCTTTACAAACAATCCAATCGAGGTCTTTATGGTGGAAGAATGATTCAATTTGGAAATAAAGTATCCGATTTCGGTAATAGAAATATGCGTACTTTCATTCCAAATGTCCATTGGAATAAACTATGGAGCGAAACACTTAATAAGCAAATCAGTATCCGTGTAGTTGCTTCAGTTTTACGAACTATTACTAAAGAAGGAGGAATTGACAATTACCTCATTAAAGACAAGCCAGCTCGAATAAAAGAATTAGGTCCATTAGGTTGGAAATTGAGATATCAAGTTTTAAAGAAGTTAGAACTTCGAGAAATTCAAGAAAAAGCCAAGCCCAAACCTATCCGGGTGTTTAAAACTGGTGACAACGATAGTCAACAAGAAATTTCTGTTTATGCTGAATATCAATCGCAAACAACTGAAAATGTCCATCTTATAACTATTGGTAGGATCAAATTGTTGAAGAAATTATTTGGTCAATTGAAGACTCAAGGATCGGAAGATGCACAATCTTATAAGCAATTTATTGCATTATACAAAGATCTACCTATTCAAGAAACTTTACAAAAGCTTGAAGCTAGTGGCTATGATTTGAGTCTAGTTTCATATAAGCAATGAAGTACTACTAGGAGAAAAAATGTCGACTGAAAGCAAATGATCCGTTGTGTGCGAACCAAGTTTTGAACATATTTTCCGTGATCATTTTTTTGTACATATATTTAATTAATTACTAGCATTTATATCAGGATTATATCCTTTCGGGGTATCTCCGGCGGTTGAGATCCCGTTTTACTCTCGGTCTCTTTGTTAGCCTTTTTTAGACTGGAGCAACCTTCACTCTCCTGGATACCTTGTCAGAACCCCCTTCCAGCTGTATCACTATAACAGACCCCGATTAATTTTGTACTGAAGAGCAGTTTGATATTAGCTTCTGGAGGTATATCAGGGATATTAGGCGAATTCACCAAGAAATTGACTCGGAAGTCGGAGTCGGAACATCCTGGAAGGAGGGTACCCTCTAGCCAAGTCACAACCGTCGGAGCCAGCAGAATTGGACCAGAGTGGACCTGCTTGATCGAATCTTAATTAAAGAAGCGCGGCTGAAAATTTCCCACATATAACAGCCCGGCCCTTACTGAGTGCGGCTTGAATAAAAGGGTGAAGCCCAATTTAGCAGTCACAATTACTTCATTCAGTAATTTGAATTAATTTTGAGTCGGTTCCATCGCATCAACTTTTGAAGAAGCTGGTGAAGTACTTCCAGATATTCGTTTGTTACGACATCGACATCGACATCGACATCGACATCAACAAAAGAAAGATATATATTTATAATAAAGATGGCCGCTCAAAAGACAGGTAGGTAGAGATTAATGAAGTGATTATTAGAATAATAGAGAAGGGAATGAATGAATGAAGTTATTAGATCATGTTTGATTTTTACGAGATATTCACGAGATATTCAATCGAAATTCAAGAGTTCAATATGAGATCAATAAGAGCTGAGTATGAGTTTAATTTCAATAATTCAAGTAAAATTTCAATAAGAGTTTCAAGAAAGAGTTGATTAAGTTCGATAAAGTGGTTACCAGGAGTAGGGGGCGATGTCAATTTTATATACGGCTTCTTTTTTCACTATTTTATTTCAGAATGACAGATGCCTGGATAGGATTTACCGCTTCAATAATTCTATATCAGTAATATTTCAAATCAGAATTTGCCAATCTTAACTGTAATTTATTTCTTGTCCTTTTCACCAATTTCTTGTTTTCTTTACTAACTCCTTCAGGAATTGCCGTTGGTCATAACAAAGGCCATAAGGTCACCACTAGAGAAACCGCCCCTAAGGTTTCATACAGAAAAGGTATCAAGTCCAAGAGAGCTGATTTTGTTCGAAGTCTTGTTCGTGAAGTTACCGGTCTTGCTCCTTATGAGAGACGTGTTATTGAGTTGATCCGTAACTCTCAAGAAAAGCGTGCTAGAAAGCTCGCCAAGAAGAAGTTGGGAACTTTCGGTCGTGCTAAGGCTAAGTGTGAAGAAATGACCCAAATAATTGCTGAATCTAGACGTGCTGGTGGTCATTAAAGGAATACTATAAAAAAGCAAAAAAACCTTGTATTAAATAAAATGTCTTTTTTGTAATGTCATGAATATAAAAAGAATGCGTACTGCGGTTAATCAACGTTCGATTTCGGTAACTTGTACTCTCGGGATTTCTAGAGCTCTCGGAATCCAGAGGCAGCCCCCAGACCCATAGCTACTATTGACGCTACCTAGTACTCGACAACTATCTGACTTTTCGTCAGTCACTAAAGTCAACCCCGCCTTTCGTCCATCCCTGACTACGGTTAGGCCCAACTAGCCCCGGATCCTCTATATATCTCTGACGGGATTCTGTGTTTACTTATTTCTGGAAACAGCTGGTTCTCAAGCGTAGCAAGAGCTGTCTGGGCTTTGCCCCAGTCGCCAGAGGCAGAGGCAGACGGCGGGACCCCGGAGATTCCGTCTGACTGATAGGGCCAATATCATTCGTTTATTCCGTACCGGTAGATTCTTAATCTTTATAGGTATAACAGTTCCTAACAACTTCGTCACCAAATTCAGAATTTGATTGTATATTTAAGTGGGGTATCGAGATTAGGGTAAATCTCAGAAGCCATAGACTCCTCCGGTCGTTAGCCGGCATTTGAGTTTTGGCTTGAACTGAAACTTTTTGTTTTCTTTTTTTTGAAAAATCCAATGTTTTCCCAAACCCGCGATCAAGTGCTTCAGTAGAATTTTTAAAAAACCTGTAACATTACAATACTTTTTTTCATTTCGGTCATATCGGCAGTGCGGAGAGAGAGTGAGCGCTTAAATATCGATTGCTCTTCTTTTCACTTTTATAATTGGTAAATTGTGGGATCTAAAAGGACAGTTGAAAAGTAGGACTGGTTTTCTAATCTTTGATTGATAATTGTGTTTATTGTCTTTTTCTTACGCATTTAAAGATGAGTGAGGAAACCGCTTCACAGACTTCGGCTGATACTAAGCCTGGTGAGTAATTGAGAGAGATTTATATCGCCTTGTGGTGATTGTAGTAGTGGTCATATGACTGACTCTATTCGCTAACATTCAGATTTTCTCACTGTTATTGTTAAATCACCATTAAATAAAGAATCAGATGAAGGTTTCAAGATTAAGGTATGAAAATATTACGTACAGAATGAAGGGAAAAGATTAACTCAATTCAGGACAACCGAGGCCCCCGCGTGTAGCGAGCGGTAACCCCAACAAAAGGGAGAGAGCTCTAGCCAGTTAGCTAGAATTACGAGATAAAGAAATAACTACTTTTATTACTTCATTTATATTAACTTCTTTAGGTTACTAAATCTGATACTTTTAACGATGTGTATCAGTTCATTCTTGGTTTAAATATTGAAATCCAACCTTTGACATGTTTCACATTATATCTTGGCGAAGAAAAAGTCGACTTATTCAGTCCCATTAGCGATATTGTTTCTGATTTGGACACTGTCAATGAAGAGGATCCCGTGGTATCGTTGAGAATGGTCCCAAATGCATTTACTGAAACTGAAGCTAGGTTTCACGTTGCTCAGGTAAGGGACTATTTAGGATTTCCTCCTAATAAATCCAGTAGTTTCCCAGCTTTGCAGGCTGGTCTTTCCAGTTTCAGTGAATTAGAACCGGTACTTGTATCGACAGCTGAAGAAGTTCAAAAAGTAGTTAAAAATGCTGAAGTTGAGTATGAGAAGAAAGAGAAGGAAAAGGAGAAGGAGAAGGAGAAGGAGAAGCAAGTAGAAGTAGAAGTAGAGAAGAACAGGACCAATTCTACTGACGGTGATGACAGTTCTAAATCTGAAGAAAAAGCTGCTTCTTCTCCAGAAGAACAGACACCGACAATTGAAGATTTCATCGATCATAAGACAAAGTTACTGCATCAACAATATATTGCGAATCATCCCTTGATTGATATCGAGAAATCCCTTGGTAGTGATGCTAATAGTCCTTTACTTCCTACTGATCTCACTGAATTAGTTCCATCCTTACGTAAAGAGCCGACTCCTGCAGTTCGTGCATTGCAATTATCCCAATGGAACCCCCCTCCTCCTCAATTGAGACTCAAGGGCGATCTTTTTTATCTTTCTGTTGCTACTCTTGAGGGTAAGACTTTCCATATCACCGCATCTATTTTTGGATTTCATGTCTCCAATTGCTCAAGCGACAGATTCGATCCTAGACCCAAAAAGTCTTCTAATGGTAAGATCAATAAGAATATATCCCTTTTAGCTCTATTGAAATCGTTATCTCCTATGATTTCTTCACACTTACAGAATGTCGCTGAATTGAATAAGGATATTTCGGTATGGTCAATTGCCAGACCTACTAATGCTTTCTTGGCGACCCCTTGGCAGGTCACCCCAACTGACTTGTCATCATCTAATACTCCTGATTTATCGCGTACCCAGGAACTTTTACGATATAACCCATTGGATTCCATTGATTTGGCAGCCAGTGGATCAGGTTCTAGTACTTCGGCGGTTCGTGATTGGAATGAAGATTTTCAATCTACTAGAGAATTGCCCAAAGTAGACGACCAAGGACATAATAGCTACCAGGATAGTGTTCTAAGAGAACGTCTGTTGAATAAGCTTTCATTTGATTTTGCTGAAGCCGCTGTGAAAGGTGCTATCGCTATTACAAGCAATGATATTGTAGCCTTGAATGTTAATGAGCGTACTGAAGCTCAGATCTTCTTACACAATGGTATCTTTTTCTCTTATGGTGCTGATGGTGTCGGTACTTTTGTGAACCTAGGTGGTGACGATGCTGCTAGAGCCGCCGCCGGTAAGGATCTTGTTGGTGTCAATTATATCACTCAATTGGATATTGATGGTCTTGCACCACTTTGCACAACTATTGTTGACTATTGTGGTCGTAGAATTGTTGCTCAGACCCCAGTTCCCGGTATTTTCCGTGAGACCACGGACGGAAAAAATCAGATTGTCTATGGTAGTGTTGATAACGGTGCCCAAATTGCAAACGATGAAACCTTTGAGCCGCTTATGCAAAAAATTGCTGATGCCTGCCATACCTTGTCACATAAGGCTTTTGATAATGACGGCAATTCCAAAGAACTTGTTACATCTTCTGAAGTTAAAGGATTGTTAGGTACGGATGGTCGCAAGTATGTTCTTGATCTTTACCGTATCACGCCTCCTGATTTGTTATTTATTGAGAATAACTTTGGTGCCGATAAGGAAAACTCTTACCCACATAGCATGTCAGTACTTCGTCTTGAGGCTGTTGATGAGTGGTGGAAAGAGGGACTTCGTCGTAAGGTTGCTGATAGAGAAGCTGGAAAGAAGAAGAAGGAGGACGAGGCAAAGCCAGAAAAAGGAGACAACGACACTGCTGATACCGACTCAAAGACAGACGCCACTGACAAACCTTCCGAAGAAGAAATCCAACGTCAACGTGAGGAGGAAGAGAAACTCATTTCTGAACATGCCAAGTCCGTTAGAGTTAACCCCGACGTATTACTGGATATTTCTAACATCCCATCTGAAGATGTCGAGCAGTTTAAAAAGGATCAACAGCAAGTTCGAGATATTTCGAAGTTTGTCACTGAGACCATTGTGCCAAAGTTGATTTCTGATCTTTCTAGTGGCATCATCTCCACCCCTGTAGTTGGATCGCAATTATCTGCAACCATGCACAAAAGGGGTATAAATATGAGATACCTGGGACTGCTTTATGAGTTAGCTGTAAAAGAAGGAAAGCCTCTGGAAAACTTTTCTCAATTAGTTTTTCAGGAGGCTATTACTAGAGCTGTCAAACATATTGTTTCTGCTTTGATAGCATCTCTGCCGCTTTCTTTTGTTCCACTTGCTGTAGTTCATTTCTTCAACTGCTTTTTAGGATTTAAAGTTAATGCTTCACCTGTTGCTATTGTTGAGGAATCTCTGTTGGAGCTCTACCCATCTGTAAATGTCGAGATATTCACTAAGTTGGATGTTGAGAGTGTTCGTAGTGGAATTGCTAGCCAGGTTCTTCGAAGATTTCGAATTAATCTTCCCGAAAATTGGGCAAATGAAACTCTTAACTTCAGATCTGTTTTCAGGGAAGTCTCTATTAGGCTTGGTTTGCAATGGGTTTCAAAGAACTTTGATTTTGGTAATACAGCATCTTCTTCTACTGGAAAACAATTGTTTACCGAAGGCGACCTGGTGAACATTGTTCCGGTTGTTAAAAACTCGACTTTTAGAAGTCTGATGGCTGATGAAGCTTTGGATGGTGGAAGATTGAGTATTTCACGAGATGATAAAGAGATGGGCTTGGTACTGCTCAGGGAGTCCCTGTCATTACATGAACAGGTTTATGGAATCATTCACCCTGACGTCGCTCGTGCTTATAGTCAGGTAGCACTCATCTACCATGAACTGAAAGATGATGATATGGCTGTGGAACTTTGTCGTAAAGCAGTCGTTATCAGTGAAAGAACACTTGGTATTGATTCTGCTGATACTATTTTCATGTGTCTCAATTTAGCCCTTTTTGAGCATTCCAACAGGAACACCATTGGCGCCTTACACGTGATTCGTCACGCTCTGAGATATTGGTATGCTGTTGCATTACCCGAGCATCCTGATAATATCACTACTATGAACAATCTTGCTACAATGCTTTTTAGTATTCGCGCATATTCAAGCAGTCTCAAGTGGTATGAAGTTTGTGTTGCCTTGAGTGCTAAGATTTATGGAGAGGACAACGTCATGACCGCTTCGCTATACTTCCAATTGTCTCAGTCACAGGTTCTTCTCAAAGAATACAAACCAGCTGTGAATTCTATGAGAAAATGTTACGATGCTTTCAGTAAACATTATGGCCCTGAACACACAAATACTAAGGAAGCTAAGAATTGGCTTGATAAATTGGTGCAGACCGCCGTTTATAATGCCAAGTTTCAGAAAGTTATGCCGACATTACAGCAAATGAGACCTGCGGATTCATTAGCCAAGCTGGCCAATGGACAAGAGAAAACAAAAACTGCCGCTGAATCTTCTTTGAGTGAAAAAGGCAGCCTTGGTGATAAGAGTATCAACGAGCTCTTGAACTACATTAATGGATCTTCCTCGAGTAAAACCAAGAAAAAATCGAAAAAGACAGTTACTAAATAGTAGTATCGCAGAGAGCCTTAGTAAATATAGGACCTTGAGTAAACCAAGAAAAAATCGAAGACAGCTACTGAATACTGGTATCGCAGAAAGCCTTTGTAAATATAGGACATCATTATTAAATAGTCATTGTACATAATAATATAACTAACTTATATTCAAATTTTTCGTTATGATTACGATAATGCAAAGTTTTATAAAAAGGGACCCCATCCATAATACATTTTAGATAAATTTAGTGGGGATACCGCTTGCTGGATCAAATACTCCACTTGTCCTGAGACACTCAGAGGAATAAATTCATCTCCTCGTTTTCCTCTGATCTTGTTTCGTATAGACGCAAGGGCCTGCTCTGGCGACCTAGCGGCACTAAGGCCATTAATTAGCTTAGGAGTTGTCTGTGACGGTTAGTGTCGGCGCTCATCGTTCATCCGAATCGTGACACATTCATACATACCACTTTCTTCTTCTTCGCTGACCAATCAACAATTGGGTCATGAAGGAAGGTCTCCATAATAGTCATAAGCATGCTTTCATTATTTCTTAGAAGACTTAGCGTCACCTCCGATGAACGTCGGAATGCGCCTTCATAACCAGAAACACCAAAAGCATCTACCATTTGATTTGTCAATCGGAAAGGAACCCGTTCCGGTACATCAAGCTCCAGAGCCTAAAAGTTTGTTAGCATTTGGCACTATCCATATAACTTCGGATATTAATGTTATTTAAATACACATACCTTGTCGAACAAACAGTCGAAATCTACATGAAGGACTTCACCAGTAGTTCCTAGCATTAAGATATTATCTCCATGTCGGTCTCCTAATCTAGAGAATTAGTTAGAATCAGTATTCAGTTAGCAATACATTCGGCTAGCCCTGCTACACACTTACCCCAAGATATATCCAACCATGGACATAACAGCGGCCGACCTGGAATAATTCGTTCGACTTGCGAACCAGACACTCGGCTCTGGAAACGTATCAATAAACCATTCTCCAAAAATAGGGAAATATTTGTCCAATAACTTTTTGAAGTTCTTTAGATTTTCCTCTTCCGATTTATTGGTTAACATGGTTTTCGCTTCCATCAACTGTTACTTGGTTAGAACTTGCAGCCTATTGAGACCCCTCCTCTCCCCAAAAAAAAAGGTTGATTCCATCTGAACTTACCTGAACCTCCATTCCCTTCGTTTGATAATTTTTAGCGATAATACTTCTCATAGGAACAGCATTATCAACCCATTCAATCAATCCACAATCTTCATTAAGTGGAGTTACATGGTATCTTGAGATTCTTAAATGTCGCAATGAAGCTTCATTATCTTTCAAAAGAAGCTTGTCAATCGAACTGGTGAACTCCATCAGTCTAGCATCTTTACGCACATCATCGTGCGGTTTACACAGAATTTTGTATGGTAATCCATTCGATGCAAATATTTTAATTCTTTTAGGCTGCTGCAGTGAGGTCTGAATGGAGACAGAGTCATCGATAGCTAGATATGTTAGTTGAAGCCAAAACCCTCTGGATCAAATATTCCCAATCACTTACAATAAATATAAGCAGTCTCCTGAAAAGGAGAATGGTATTTCACAGCTTCAGGTGTGGAAGGCAAAGATATATCCATCATTTGCTGCACAGGAACCACTAACTTGCAAGGAACTGCACTCATGTCAAACTTGAGATCCCTCGACAGACTGACAGCACGCCGATTAGGACTGGTCGAAACATTGCATAGATTGGTGAATACATCAATCATTTTTATAGCCGGATTAAGCAACTCACGGACTGACGCCACTGCCCCCGTACCATCCTGGGCAGAAACACTCAATTGCCGAATAATATCATGTCCTCTCTCGACGCGCTTCGACTGTTTAGAATTCGATACTCCTAATATGGACCATAATGCTTGCTGAGGATACGCCTTGGCAATTGTAACAATGATATGTTCCAAGACCACACAAACGCTCTTTGTGTTATGATTAATTCGAGAAAGAATTTGAGGAAGAACTATATAAAACTAAAAGTTAGAAAGAGAAAAAAAAAAAAAAAAAAAAAAAAAAAAAAAAAAAAAAAAAAAAAAAAAAAAAAAAAAAAAAAAAAAAAAAAAAAAACCGAGTCAACGAATGGTAATTACAATTTTTTAAATACTTACTAGATATGCGGGAATCTTGGACGATAGCCTTTTTAGTTGTTGATTGTTGTTTGCAATTACTTCCTTCCGAGATTGTAAGATCTTGCTGGCCGACTTAATAGAAGAGCTCAACTTGTTCATATTGGCAGCAAAATCCAACCAGACAGTGATTAATTTAGGTAGAGCCTCATATACATACTTGACTCCAAATTGTAAACATCGGCAATAATTGGTGACCATAAGCGCAACTAACTTGCCGTCATTATAATGGACGATTCGCATTTCCTCGGGTAACGTTGCCTGATAATCGACAATCTTATTGTAATACTTAGCTAATTGATAATACACCTTTTCCCACTTTGGATCAGTCGCCGCAATAGCCTTATATCTGGTTACAATAGTCTCACTGTCCGCCTGATCAGAAGAATCGATCCATTTAGTATACAGAAGAGCTGCCTTGGATTCCTGTCTAGATACGTCTTTTCTCTTGCTAAACTTGGCGGTATCATGAAGAAAAGAACTATCAACGATAGCCTCAAGAGTTGTGACCGCTTTACGCTGTTCGCCTTGTTTCCACAATAGTTTGGCATGCTCCACAGTCGCCAACGGATTATCACATATCAGCGCTTGTAACGTTGCTCGTAAAGCTAAAGTCGGTTGATCCTGCTTACGTGCATCATGAGCACTAGCTATCCATGTCATAGCAACCTCCTGTGTAGAAAATATCAATCCAGATACAGATATCGCAGACCTTCTCAACGCCAACAGGTATCGTCGGGCGTCATAATCAGGGCCAACAATAGATAATCGTTGGTCTAATTTGGCAGAGACATCTTCATGCTTCAAATCGATATCACTCTTATTATTGCAAGCCAAACTTCCTATACTTTCGAGATCCGCCAACGCATGTAATCGCACAAGAGCCTCTGTACATTGACCAAGTGACGTAACATAATTAGAAGACAAAGTAGCTGCAACCTTTTCCCTGGCCCGATCAATCCTATGTAGCAGCTCATCAGCTTGTTTATCCTTGAGAGCAAGCAAAGCATTTCCCATGTTGGATTCATAAGTATCATTAATGGTACGAGAAAGCCAAGTTTCAAGACTGTTCCACTTTCCAGATAACCATGAAACCTCAATACCAAGGCTTATCCATTCTTCGGGTACGGACTCTTTTTTGCTGGAAACAAATTTATCTAATCTAGCAAGCAAATCGTCATACCTCCCACTCTCTTTTAAACAGTTCATCATTTTAAATTCAGTAGATAACTCCCATTGACTATTAGTAGTACCACCACCAGTATTGGCATTTTCCATGAGAACTTCATAACATTCAAGTGCCTCGTGCCATTTACCTGTATTCTCATATTGTAGAATCTGCTTATCTATACCAAGGGAAGGCAATTTAGTTGAAATCCCATCAAACGCATCGGGGTCGTCAATACTGGCATAGATTTCTTGAAATTTAGAGTAAATGCTATGAACATGTTCCAAGGATGTATTTGGTTGGTTTTGAACTTGTTTGAGATATTGCTCCCAGTACATAATAGCTCTTGGGTATGACTTACAATCATATGAACGCTGGGCCATAAGATCGGGCGATAGATTTTTTAAAAACTCATAGATGATGTTGGCAGATTCATCAGTCGGTGTTCTTCGTTCGCCTGCCCCGCCACTGTTTCGGTGATTATTCGAATGATTATCCCCAGAATAATATTTTCTCCTGGCTCTCATCCACTTACTGAAATAGTCCACAATAGTGAATATTCGTTTATGAAACTGTCCTATATCATCAAAGCTCTGCGATGGAGTGTTAAGAATTACAAGAATCTCTTCCAGAATACCCTCGCGATTCTCGTTACTGCCACCAATAGCAACGTTAAGCGCAACATAAGGTAGAACAAAATCAAAAAGAGATTGGAAATGATCTTTATCTCTAGCCATTTTGCGGCATACAGTAAAAATCTTCTCAGCATTCACGCCTTTTGCCTTCGACATTAAATCATAGGTAAACAACTGTAACCAATGAGAGTAAGATATGGTTTTAGTGAATATTGGCCGAGTTTTAGGGTCGGAAGGAGGGGGTGCTGGAGCAGAATAACGGGTAGATAATAACGGAATCAAGTATGGTTTAGAATCATGCGAGAATTTCCCCCAAATATCGGGTGGATATGGTCGACTAATTGCCTCCTCACTCAGGCCACAAAATTTTAGATACTCTTGGATTCCATATGCAAGAAACAACTGCATTCCCGGATCCGTCGAGGCTTTGAACGATCGAATCAACAGGTCTTCAATCATCTTTGACACAAAGGTAATGCTCTCCTTTGCTTCATCAAAATTGTGGATAATAACCAGATCTTCACTTTGCGGGGTAATATCGACCTTATGGCGGTCTACAGCACCAATCAACCCAACACATTGGGAGCAAAGGACTGGTATATCAGTATTGGATGACCTGAAGGTGAAAAGAATATTTAATAAAGACCTTAATGCGTTCCTAACATATCCCGCAAGCTTTTCATTACCTAATCCTCTCTGAATCGCCTCTTGCTCTTGGAGGAAGAAATCGCGTAACTCTTGAACTGTTTGCCTTACTACGTAGATATTCTCGTTGTAGCTTCTCCTTACAAGGCACGACAAAATGAAAAATGGTGATTCGGTCTTTTTCTGGGTAAGAAATAGATTGCGAATTGCCAAATTGGAATCATTGAGTTCTGGAATTCCAAACAATGATGGCAACCCCCTTTCTGTGACTACAGATTTGATTGTTTCCAATTTATTAACAACAATATGTTGGATTATTAACGCGGCTCTTTTCTTAGCAACAGATAAAAGTGTATGCCATTTCTGAACCACAACTGCAAAAGTAAGGTCAAGAATATCGGTTATATCATCAATATGATCAATCATGACTTGCCAGGCCTCTAAAGCAGCCTCCTGCAACTCAGAGGTATCCAAAGCAGACTGCAAAAAAGCACAGATTTGCGGGACAGCACTAGACAAGCTATAACCAGCACACTTGATCATGGTCGAAATGCCCCGTAAACACTGTAATTTAGTTGTATAGGACTTTTTGCCCGATATATTTCTCACCGTGTCGGAAAATTGAGCCACTAGCTGCAAGACATGACCTTCATTAAAAAGCCTTTTCAAGCTCTCATCACCGGCTTCACAGCCGAACTTCAATGAACCTAAGTATTTCAGAGCATATAGAATACGGGACATCTTTGAACTATTATCCTCCTCGATGCTACTTTCAGGAGGAGTTAACTTAAGAAGTTCAAAAGTTAGCCCTTGTATATTAGGGCCAATGACTTCTGAGAACTCTACTACATTGAATGAAGGGTCGGCATCTAACCAACGTTGTTCGGCAAATAGCTCGGGTCTTTCTACGCTTTGAGTTAAAAGAACCGCCAGTATCACTGGGACGTGATCGAGATAAATTTTTTTAGTCGTTGAAGAACATGCAGCGGCAATAATTTCTACGGCATCGTATTCTTTGGCCAATACTAAATAAGGCACGGTGAAGGACATTGTGCGATGAAGAAAATCATTTGGTGAGATGAGCAAAAGGTCTGCAAATCGGGTCAAGAGAATACGATTATCCTCTATCCGCTTTACCACCATGACGCTTATAGTGGACCAAAACGGAGTGCATAGCTGCCAGCAAGTTAAGTTTTTGGATTTGGCGATAGCTTTAAGTTCATGAAATGCTACTGAACCACGGAAGGCGTTCGACGATCCCAAATAATCGATTAGTTTCATCAAAATGAAATTGAGTCGCTCACCCTCTGAGAACCTAGCAATTTGGCCCCATGTCATTATAGTGGTTTCAAACAGGTAAGAATCAATATCGAAATTGATGGTGGAAAGAAGTTTAAATAGGAACTCGACATTAATAGCAGGATCTGTCATAGCAATAAAACAAGGTATTAACCTTGTGGTGGCGACTCGAACCTCTCTGGAAGTGCTTTTCAAGCATGCTATAAGCCAAATACCTAGATCTGTTTTATTGTCCAATCTAAAATCGGGACAAAATGAAGAATATACTCTCTTTATAGCCAAAAGAATCTCTAGACGAAGACTATGCTCAGTACGGAATTTTTCAAGGCGAATAATGGACGAGAACAGTTCATTAAATTGGTGATAATTGGGCCTATCAATATCAATAATTGGGGTAATTCGATCACACAATCTACATTTCTTAGTTCTTGGAGAATATGATTCCCCTAATATGCAACCCAATCTTCCAATTTGACGAACTAATGAAATCTTATCACTAAGAGGTAATAACTCAAAGGATGATGACTTAATATAAAATGATATATCTTCGATTGACATAAACTGTTTTGTTGTAGACACAGTTGGAATCGAAGAAAAGGCTGCATTCAAGATTTGCTGAGTGAGAATTGTGTTTGAAGATGGTGCACTGCTACTGCTACTGAGAATAGTTCCGTCAGACTTGTGTTGTGTGTTACTAATAATAACATTGTCAGCGATAGTAAGAGGTAGGCTAAGTTCTTTTAAGCGAGAATTACCAAACGAAGGTAACTCAAGTTTAGAACCACCTTTGTGCAGATATTTACATGTTTTGGAAAAATTGGTTGTCATCATATCTTCTGAAGAGATGTAAGGAAAACTCTTATCAGCAATTTCGTTAATCTGATTTACGAAGGAGGAATGAGGACTGGCAGGACGATTGAAATAGAAGTTGGCAACTACAAGTATAAATTCAGCACAGCAGATATCTAATTCTGAATCTGGTGTCAATAATAAAACAGGAACAGTATTGATTATACATCTAACGCCAGCATTAACAAAGTTCGAAGCAAATTTCTTATGACCAGCTAGATTAATCCCTTTTGAACAAAGACTAAGATATTGACGGGTGAGAAAAGCGAAATCCGACTGATTGTCATTATAATTGATATCGTCAAAACCGTCGTTTATATTGTTATCACCGTTATTTCTCCGTGCTTGTCGTTGTTCATTACAACGTTTCAATCTTTCATTTTCTTCAACTATCAATATTGACAGCTGCTGCCAAATATTTTCGATAAAAAATAACAATCTTAATAAAGCCGAATTAGTTAAAACTAGTGACATTGAACTTGACTGAACCTCAGCATCCAGAAGAGAATGAATTATCGATAGGCATATCGAAATTGTTTGCTTGATATCGAATTGGCCAAGAATGTCTTTAGACGTAACACCAGAAATAGTAGAAGGTGACATGGTGGCAGTAAACAAATTGGTAGTCATGTTTTTATTTTCGTTCAAATGATTTTTCATAACGCCATCCAAGAATCTTTTAAATGCTGCTAATTTATTCCAAAAATGTGGTTTAGAAGCCAATGATGATAGAATGGTCTTTATCACTTCAATAGTCCTTTCTTGGCAGCTTTCAACAGTCATTAATGGAATGACTCTAACGGCAATCCATTTTGCCATATCACCATCTTCTATTGACGAAGCAGCCAAAATATCCGGTATGACATTAATAGCTTTGGTTATAACTTGTAGACAATTTTGAACTTGAAGTTAGCCAGAAATCAAGAACAACCTCAGTTGTCGAAGCTCTACCAGAATGGCTTACCGGAATGGCTTACCGGAATGGCTTACCGGAATGGCTTACAGGAATTCAGAATATTTCGACTTACCTAGTGACGCATTGCTATCGCTATCCTCTTGTATAACATCGGATTCAACTAATCCTTTTCCGACTACAGTCAACAACTTAACTGAAGTGTCAATATCATGAAAAACATCTAGAGAACTACCATCACTGGAACTAAGACTAATAGGCCCTCCTTCTACTTGTCTATCAACAGTGGGATGTAACACTTCTTTCAATAATTGAGCTAATACCACTCGGTCGGTAAGTGATGATTCAGGTTGTGATAGTAAAACTTGAGCATTACTTCTCTTAGTCATAAATGTGGAGCTGTCTGCCTACTTGAGCAAACTAGGATTTAATAAGTATAATAATGAACTTATCAAACATAAATCAAAATTAAACAAAAAAAAAAAAAAAAAAAAAAAGACGCGTGACAAACGCGTATAGGCGCAATGGGCTTGAGTATTGGTAGAGGTAGATGCTCCGATCTACCCTAAACTCAATTCACTACACTGTGTACTCTGTATAAAAGGCATTTTATGCTTTGCATTCGTTCGTTCCCTTGTTGATTTTGATTCTTATTCTATAACTTTAATAATTATTCTATTTACAAATCAATTAGTATATTAATAACTTCTTTGTCGAAGACTAGGTGATTGTACTTTGAGATCTGGCTACAGTCTGTTGTAGACCCTCTACTTCTTCTTCAATACCCTTGCCCTAGACAAGTCTATTTATACTATTTGTGTTTGTTTCTTATTATTATTATTGCTCTAGTTCTATATCTTACTTATGAAATACAAAAGGAATACCACCTTGTGCTATTACCGAGGTTCACTACCTTTTAGCTAGTCAGTTGTTATTAGTCCTAGACCGAATATCCTGTCAATATAGCTTTGTCGACCGGTTGATTGATTGATTGATAATCGTGACCGGTTAGAGCACCAATTGTACGACCACATCAGTACTAGTACTATTAGAAAAAGTGATCTTTTTTGAGATAATTAATAATTAATAATAATATAATTAAATAATAATATATAAATCCTAGCCACGGCTAAGCAGAGCTACAGTTAGCTAAGCTCTGCCGGACTGTTGGGCCGTATTACATAATTCTACATGATGATCTCTATTCTATATGGTTCCTGCATGCTACTCCTGAACCTTTGGTGACCCAAGCATTTGCTTCATAACACTGGAAAAACAACCAACGCTAAAAAACCCAGTGGGTAAAAAATAAAAAGCTACTAAAACAACCAGCGCAAGGTGCATGCTACTAGATAATAATAATAATAATAATAATAATAAATTGGTACCTAGGAATGCTACTAGAGCTACTTGTACATTCTCATATCGGATCATGTAAGTAAGTTAACTAAGAGATTAAGAGATTAAGTTAGGCGTTTCTTAGGCTAGGTAAGTTACATGTTATTTGCGGTGTTTTGTCCATGTTATGTGAAGGGATGAATAAGATAAGCTATCCCCTAAATGGGTGCGGATTCGCTTAACGTTAAGTTACCGCAAAGCTCATAATTATTTTAGTGTACATACGCCGTGAACCGGTGAACTGATAAGATTAATTTCCTTATCATACAAAAAATCATGACCTAACCCTGCTAATAAGAACACTGCCCATGGTAAAAAATCAATGCATGGGAACTCATTTAAAAGTAAAAGTAAATATTTTGAACATTTTAAATATAAAATAAGGTCACCGAAATCACACTACATCTCAAATCACCAATACCAGTATCAAAAATAACAATAGCATTTAACAGAGAATATCGATTGGACGACCGTTCTCCGTTCTCCGTCCTATGCCAGTTAAATAACTTTCGCATTCATCATTGACTTAACTTAGCATAAGTTGTTAGTTGTGAGATCCTGCTGTTACTCAGGAGTAGAGTCTTCCTTAATAGAATATATAACTTTACGTGAATAGTCCCTAGACTTCAGGGTGTAGACATCCATCGTCCACCACCTCGGATGCAAACCCCATTTTACAAGGCGATGTTCTATGATCAGTTAGCTGGAACTATTTCTAGTATAACTGTTAGGTTTATCTCGCAATTTCCAACTGCCCTAACGTATGGAAGAAGCTTACTCTCAATCATATGGAGATAACTACCACCGATTATCTAAAGGGTGAAAACGAGGAATTCATGAACAATTCCAATTCTTTCTTACATAACATTTGTTTTTTTTCTTTACTACCCTTACTTTCTTGAATTTGTTTTTCTATGCTGAGGATTATCAATCACCAACTCTTAGTCCCTGAGATTCAAATAAATGGAGTAATGCAATGGTTCTAATATCATTTCGTCTGCCTCAGGTGACCCCTAGGTCTAGTCCACACATCCTTCTTCCCCCCTATGGAGGAGCTAACGGCAACTAGACATACTAATTAAATAATTTACCTCTGGCCGGCTGGGGCGTGGTCCGGGACCCCCCAGATTCCGCTAACACTTTAACTCTCATTCAATATCAGGTCAGGTTGTATACCGTTTTAAAGTCAGCGAGTTTTACTCTGCGTAGTTTACTACTCCGTAGTAGATTAATTATGTATTTAGGATCAACAGAACTATTTATTATCACTTGAACAGTGGCCTACTCCTATTAGTTAGAGCTCTCATATCTTTTATCTGTAATCAGGGGAGTCACAAGTGGACGAAAAAAAACTGTAATCCAATCAACTTATTCTCCAGAATGTTCAAAAGCGGCATCCTCATTAATCGTCAATTTATACTGAAGAACGTTTTCGTTCCTAGAGAAATTTTTTAGGGGTTGACGTTGGAATTCAATCCTTTCAGGAACAACATACACAAGCCTAATACCATCGTCCCCATTCCTAATATTCCCTGCCCGATGTCGAATTGTATTTATTATCTCTTTTAGCTTGAACACATCTACGGGAGGATGTTTTGATGATATGGTGATGCGGAAGAAAACTATTTCCTGTCTGCCCCCAATATCTGCAATCTGAAATGAATCAACAGATGGGAAGCTCTGATCTGATGGCCGATAATACCCCGTTTCGTGAAATTGCCACGACCTCAAATCGTTCAAAGAGGAGAACCAATAAATACTATTTACGGGAGATAATTCTAACTCTTCTCTTTCTCGTCCTGTTTCTAGTGAGGTAAGACGAAGATAATGTGTGGTCAAATACTCGTGTGCTATCTTTTCGAATATACGGCAAGTAGCAGATGTCATTTCACGAGCATAAATGAGCGTTTTATACAAAATGCCTAGATGAATCTTATTGGACTTCTGTATCTGCATTTCAAACATTTCTTCTATATACCTTGCGGCAAATTCGAACTGATACATAAGACCAAATTGAGCTTCTGGCATTCCGGGGCGTGGTATAGGCTTCATAACAAAGATGGAATGAGGACAATCCAGTCCTCCAAAGTTTTTAGTCGAAGCAATGTTATTATTAGATGAAAGAATTTGTCGGATAGAATCTTCAGCTTGACTTTTGAAGTAGTTGCAGAATTCAACAAAGTCATTCGGATTATTGCAATATCTGTGAATTATTCTAGGAGTTGTCGAGACATTTCGATACATTTCTCTCACAAGTTGGATCCGGTTATCCTTATATCTCCATGCTTTTTCGCAAGCAGTTTCTATTTCTTCTAATGACCATAGATCCATATAAAGTACAATCGCTCCATATTGCTTAACGAAGAATTTAAAGTTCTCTTTTTTTGGAGAGCTTGCCTGGATGAAGAAAGCATCTGGAACATATAGTAGATTGCCGTCGTCGATTCTTGTATCATAGAGTATCCAAATTGTATTATTATCATAAAAGTATTCTTTGCATTTTCTGGTGTTTTCAGTAAAAAAGAGTCCCTCCTGTGAAAAATACAAAAATTTGTTATAACTATACTGAAATAGAGTTTCTTGTCCATCAATCATGCGAGAAACAAGTAGATATATGAGGAACATACTTTTACCGATTCCAGGTTGCCCTTGAATACTAAATCTGCGATTATGTGTTGGGTATCCATTTGTTGAGTCTATAATATATCGCTTAATTTCGATATATACTGCCCGGGTGATGATTGAACAGCATTCCGGTTGATTTATATTTACTTCAATAACATCGTTTTTCTCAAATCGGCCAATCCGCGTTTTCCAGTATCGCTTGTACAATGACAAGTAATCGCCAAAACCCTCTGGATGCTGATTAAGATCTTCAAACGGCAAATGTGCCGACATGTTTCAAAAAAAAAATAACTTGTAAAGAATAACGTGTTAAACTAGAAGGGAAGAAACGTTTTCAGGCTCTACGTTGGACAAAAAAAAGAATAAATTGTCAAATTAGAAAGTAAGGAAATCTTCGTCCATATTGAACCATAAGATTTTAGTTCGCATAATGATTATGATCTATTAAATTTTAGTTCGCATAATAAATATCTATTCATGAATACCGCACCGAACACCGATAAAAATTTAGTAGTGAATAAGAATAGTACTTCTCACTTGCGGTAAAACAATCATACAGTTTTAACCTCTTCTATCATGCATAGTAGTAGCCAACATCTTCACCATAGCATTAGAGCATAACAAAAAATTACCCCATACTTTCATCCCCTCGTTGTCACACTGAAATATTTTCCTGTGAAGCTAGAGCTACACGTCCCGTAGCCAGCAAAACGATAACTACTATACCTGACATTTCGTTACGTATTCAACTCGACCGAGATCTTCTACTTGGCGCAAAGCCATTGTGAGATCCGTCAAAACCCTAATACATATTTGGTCAGATCGACCGTTATCATACTGGAAGCATAAATCATTGGAAGACCCTGCAGGATATATCCATATTGCCTCGATCGAGAAACTTTAACTCAATAAACAAATTGTCTCTTCAAACTTATAAAAAATTTTACAGTTCAACTTAAGGAGGATGTGGTTAAACTTAAACCCTCCGTATTGCAAATTATTTACATGGATTTTACAGTCTTCTCAGCTGTTAGTAATTTAGCAGAGACTTGTTGTTATAAGCAAATTATTATGTAGAAGTCCCTGGCGGCCTCACCGATCATAGATTCGTTAAGTTGTGCCAGACATGTAGAGGTAGAACTGGTGATAACAATTCTTCACTGAATTCTTCGAACTGCAAACATAGCTCCTGTACTTTGTTGGCCCAGCGGCTGCCTGCTAATTTCTTTTTGACCACTTCTTAATAAAACTAGCCCGAACGAAACCTCTCGCTGCATACCAGGGATTCCGCAGTTGATAATTTTGTAAGTCATGGTTTCATAGTCTTCTGCCCGATATTAGACCTCGGCTATGAATGACACAGTAATGATCTTATTTTTGAATGAGTCGTCGTATCCGTACCATTCAAAATCATTGCAGGCAAAGCATACGAGGGCCTTAAGTAACCTCTGGACTTTTTTATGTTCTAGACCGTCCAGGCTGGTCGAAAACCTCCGAGATATATTTCATCAGATCTTCAAACTCAGATCTGATATCAATAGGAACCCGTAACGCCTGCCGAATCTTCATTATCTGGAGGATACTGCTCTTCAATCCGGCGTTGCCAATATGTTACCGCTTAAGGATAAGCATAGAAATAGATTCATATAACTAACTAACTGTACTGTGCCGCCGAACAGCCAGCATCGAAGATCCCAAGTAAGCAATAAATTTTCATATTATATTCATCTGTATTGATATATGTAGTCTCATTACTAGTCATTAGCTATCCAAGGACGGTAACAAGGTCAGATATTCTTTAAGGAAAAAAAAATGGAAAACTCTTTTCACTCCAAGCTTCGAGTTCGAAGCTTCCGACGCTCCGCATAACCCCCTCCCCACTCTGCCTCCAGCGGCTGGAACTGCCCCAAACACATAGCTCGATTCCCCTCCACTTTTCCTTCCGAACAGAACATTATTCCACCACCCGACCGATATACACTACGGGTTGAGACAGAGGCCCTGCCTCCAGAAGTCGTCGACTTGCGTATGGCTGGAATGATAAGTTATTCGTTTGTTGAGCTAACTTTAAATGATGCTATAAACCGCCACTCCCAAGTTATCCCCCCCCCACAGTACAATTTTATAGTCGGGGTTATTCCTCATTAATTATCTCTTATTTCAACCTTGTAAATCACTTTATCGCTTAAACCTTCATATTGATTCCGTCAGCAAAAACCAAAAAAATCAATTAATTTACTTCATCACAACTACACTACCCATATTACGACAACTTGTATCTATCAAAAGAAAGAATAAAGATAGATAGACCCGATAACTGTTTAGAAAATTTGGTAGCAAATAAACGGTTTGTTCTTTAAAAGAAGTGAAGTCTCTTGGATTTACTTAAAAGTTGATCGAAAAGACAATATCATTTGCTTCAAGGGGGGCACGTGTATAGCGTGAAAGCCAGCCCAGGGGAAACAGAACAGAAAGAAATCTTGTGAAAGAGAGGATTTGGTTCCTCTTTGTTGAATCAAGTCGAATTTAAACTGGTTATTTTGGTTTTATTTTTATTGCTGAACTTCAAGACCTTTATTTGGTATCTACAATTTTGATTTTTTGGCGGAAGTTATTTTATCCTTTTGGTTAGGAAATCTGTAAGTCGAACCCTCTATACAATCACTGGCTTGATTCTACTAGTTGATCTCCAGTTGATCTCCAGTTATCTGATTGTTTTCTAAATATTTTCTGAATACTAACTGTTCAGGCTTTGCACATTGTTTATTTCTTGAATAGTCATTCTTTAATTGAAACCTTTAACAGTAAGTAACTGGTATCTGGCTGAACCTAAACAAACCTAACTTTCAGTATAATGAAACCACCTACAACCCTTCAAGAAGCTGTTGCATCAGCTGAACCAGCATTTACAAAGCCGATTGAACCCGGAGCTAAAGCGATTTATTCACGAGATGGATCTAAAGTAATAACAGTTCCAAAAGTTTCGAAGCAGACTCAAAGTGGTTTGAAGTCTGATGAGGATGATGATGATGAGGATGATGATGATGATGACGATGAAGAGGAAGAGGAAGAAGGATCTGATGAAGATTATGAATTTGATGCCGACGGTATTATGTATGTAGCGGGACAGAATGTTGATTTTGAATACTCCAAGAAACAACAGCAACAAGTAGGACAATCAAACAGTGCAGGGAATTCGAAGACTCCCGCTACTAATTCAAAGATTGCTTCTTCTGCAACAACTACTACTCCTTCCACCGTTATATCTACTAATTCTTCTTCTTCTTCAAAGAAAAAGAAGAAGAAGAAGAAGAAGAGTAAAAACGTCGGTTCCACTTCTGAAAGTAATAATGATGTTGAGGTTCATAAAGATGGCAATGGAATAACGATAAAAAATGTTGATCTTTCATCACCAAGATCGATTGTTTCGGCTGCAACTGCAGCTGCAAAGGTTGTTACTAGTGGAAAATCAAACAGTAATAATGGTAAATCTGTGATTAGATCAAGTGGAAAATCTGTCACCAAAAAGAACTCGAAGAATTTGAAGAATGAAGACAGGATATGGGATACTTCTTCTGAAGAAGAGCGACAACGAATTAAGGAATTCTGGATAAGTCTGTCAGAAGAGGAACGACGTGATCTGGTGAAAATTGAAAAGGACACAGTCCTTCAGATTATGAAAGATCAACAGAGAAATACTTGTAGTTGTTCTGTTTGTGGGAGAAAGCGGGTTGCCATTGAAGAAGAGTTAGAAGCATTATATGATGCTTACCATGCTGAATTGGAGATGCATTCTGGAAAGGGGGTTCCTCATAGTTTTGGGAAATCTTTACCTCGTGGAAGTAACAGCCATATTCCTTCTTCATTTTCTCATTCTCATCATTCACATGTTCACTCACATGTTCATTCTCATGGACACTCTCCTCATTCACATTCTCATTCTCATCACCCCCCTCGCTCAGTTCGATCGCACTCGCACTCGCATACTCCTTCAGTTCCTCATCAACATTCCAATGGCTCACATGTAAATACACCACCAATACATGAAGATGACGATTATCAAAGTGATGATGTATATGATGATGATGATGAAGAATATGACGATGAGGAATATGAAGATGAATTTGATGATGAAGAAGACTATGCAGCACATGTTCTTAAACATCATCGACATGAATTAGAAGCAGAAATACGAGCAGCAGATCCAACAACAATACCTGGTTATGAAATGGTTCGTGATGCTGTTCGAAAACATATTCAAGAACATTCTGCAAAGGTTACTAATAACAGTGTTCATGAATTGGATTATAAAAATGATGACTTAGATAATAATTCACGTTCATTGCCCCCTCCAGGACATCGGGCGCAACATTCACATTCACATCCACACTCACATCCACACTCACATCCACAATCACATCCACAATCACATCCACAATCACATCCACAATCACATCCACAATCACATCCACAATCACAGCATCCTCCTCCCCCACCACCACCACCGCCACCACCTCTTTCTTCTTCTTCTGCATTAGCTGAAAATCGGGATTTATACAATTTTGGAAACAGCCTTACAATTCAGGGCGGGATTTTGACTGTAGCTGATGATCTTCTCAAAAACGATGGCAAAAAGTTCATTGATATGATGGAGCAACTTGCCGGTACAAGAATGGCTCGAGAAGAAAAGACGTTAGCGTCTGTAACAGAGCATGATAACAGGAAAAATAATGGTCATCCTGATGATTTCATCGATGAAGAGGAAGGTATTAGTGGTGAAGAGGATGATGATGATTATGTCGATGAATATGATGACGAAGAAGGAGATGAACTCGATGATGATGATTATGATGATGAGGACGATGAAGGTTACGATGATGAAGATGATGAAGATGATGGAGTTCCTGTTTCTGAAGAGCAAAGAATGGCAGAAGGTCGAGGTATGTTACAAATGTTTGCTGCTCGAATGTTTGAGCAGAGAGTTCTGACTGCTTATCGTGAGAAAGTGGCTCAAGAAAGGCAGAAGAAACTACTGGAAGAATTGGAAGAGGAAACTCGATTACAGGAAGAAAAAGAATTGAAAAAGTTGAAAGATAAAGAAAAGAAAAAGGATAAGAAACGACAACAAAAACTTGCTAAAGAAGAAGAAAAGGCTCGAAAGGATGCTGAAAAGGCTCAAGCTGAAGCAGCTATTAAAGCCGAACAAGCCAAGAAAGTGGAATTGGCTCGACAGCGCAAACTCGAACAAAAGAAGACCCATGAGGAAGAGCGTCGTAAGAAATTAGAAGAAGAGCGGAAACGTGAGGCAGAAAAGGAAAGGAAACGTAAAGAGCGCGAAGAGAAGGAAAATCTACGTCGCCGTGAAAAGGAAGCGAAAGAGGCGGAAGCTAGAAAGTTAAAAGAAGAAGAGGAAGCCAAGATTAAGAGGGAAAAGGACGAAGAACAAGTTAGAATTAAACGGGCCAAGGAGGAGGAAGAAGAGAAATTGAGGATCACTAGGGAAGCAGAAGCTGAAAAGTTAAGAAATGCTAAAGAAGCTGAAGAAGCTGCTCGTAAAGCTGATATTATTGCTAAACAACAACATCAACGACAACTTCTTGAAAGCCTTAAGCAGCATCAACATCATCCAGAAACAGCTACTGGTGGTCATAGTAATAGTACTTCTCCTCGTTCAGATAGTCATACTCCTATTGCCTTTCCAACTTTACCTCATGGTATGTCTCAACCGTCTAGCCTCAATCCCAACCAGTTAACTCCTCAAAATACGAATGTTTCTTTACTCTCCATACCACTCCGTCGGCATCAGCAGCAGCAGCTGCAGCAACAACGACAACAGCAACAACAACAACAACAACAACAACAACAACAACAACAACAACAACAACAACAACAACAACAACAACAACAGCAACTACAGCAGCAGCCATTACATTTACAGCAGTCACTTGGTGCCAACCCTGTGAGCTATAGTTCAGTGCTCCCAGATTTACAACATCAGTCAGGTCCGTTATTGGCTGGTAGTGGATGGGGTCATTTTATGCCACCGGGTGCTGCAGCTACTGGTCATCACCAGCCTGCCATGGTTGCCCAACCTCCTCTAATAGGGCAAAGTATAGGTGGTACTGTTCCTGGTCTGGCTCCTCTTGGTCCTGGATTGAGCCAGCTTGGTTTAGGTGGTCAACAACCACTTCCTACTAATCAGAATATTCAGTCTCCTCTTGGTTTAATGGGTATTCTTGGTTATTCGGGGTCACCTAGTATGGGCCAGGCTAATTTGTCTAATGGATCTTCTATAGCTCTACCATCGTCCTCTCTGCCTCCGATCAAACGCCCTATTAACGAAAGTCATTCTAATGTTACTACTGCTCAAGATTATGATCTTGAAAATCCAGTAGATGAACTTAATCGTATAATAGGTGGTCATAATTTGCTAGGGGATGATGACGATTTGCCTGCAAATATTTCTGGAAACATTTCCAATAGAGTTCCGAATGGAATTTCTAGTGGAATTCAGCCAAATGGTTTTGTAACTGGTAGTAGTAGTATGGCTGGTGACAATGTGAGCGTTGGCAATGGGGTTGGTTCGGGTCGGTTGTTTCCTGGTTCAATTTTCGAAACTGGAAAACAATCTTCTTCATCTCCAGATTGGGGTAGTAGTTTTACTCGGAGAGCCTCTAGCTTAGGGTCTAGTATGTGGTCGACTACGGCTCCTGCCTCGAACAGTTCTTCAGGAACGTGGGGTCCACTTCCATTAGTGTCCCAACAACAGGATTCGAGAGTTGAACCTAATATCAAACGTTCAGCAATATCAGCTTATCAAAATCTTGTTGGAGATGGCTGGGCTGTTGGAGATGGTTATGTTCCGGCACAAATACTGTATCATGCAGCTTTGAAACTATTTGGAGGATCATTGACCTTTAATCAGAATGAGTTTTATAATGCATGTGGAGTTTATGACGATGGACGTGCATCACCACCGTCTGGGGATAAATTCGAACCACTATTAGATAATGTAGGTCTTGTTACTCATTTAAAGTATAATCCAGGAAATAACAGTACGTCGAGGCATGCTTCATTTGGAGGTATAGGTAGTGGTAGTGGAGGAGTAGTTTCACCAACTTCTGTTTCTCCTGGGGTATCTATGGCACAGTTAAATAGTAGTACTAATGGTGGTAATGACAATTGGCCTATTCGACTTGCTGGTGTTCTGTAATGAGCAGGCAGTCGAAATAGACGGTTCATTTCTTTTATGGTTTTTGCGTTATTTTTTCTTAATCTTCTTTTTAAATGGGTTTTTATTTTTTCTATTTTTTTACATTTGTATATATTCTATTTCATCTATAAGAATAATATTATGATCAATACAGTAGTGCCAACCCAGACCGTTTAATCCAAGTTCGTCATGTTCAAACCCCCTTTCCTAAGGCGCATAATTCTGTGTTCTTAAGCATATTGGGAGCCAGGGGTCTGCACTCTGCAGCTGTGCGGGAGATAGATCCGCCTAAGTTAACGTCACCGCCAGTTGCAGTTTGGTGCATTAACCATACCACCCCGCCTAAATTCCGGATAAATTAGGTTTTCTCCACCCCTAACCACTTCGACCTTTGGTGTTACAACCGGCCCCACTGAGGAAGTGAAATTTATTTTTACATACACATACATGCAATTAAGCTTGTTTTAAATCTGAGTCACGTGAATAGAGCAGGATCACGACCAAAAAGAAATTATGCAACAAAGAGGATCTTGCAAATATAACAGTAGTACTGTAGTTCACTTTTCGAAAAATGGCTATACGAAGATCTTGCAAATCTTGAAGATCTGCATTTCAGGATAAATTCTAGGGTTAGGAATATTGATCCTTGGCTATAACATGGGGGAATGATATCAGGAAAAGAAGAAAGTTGAGAAGAGATTTGATTAAAGGAAGAAACCGGTACCAAGTGATTTGTATATTCATATCATCATTCTTTTGGATTAATTTATCGTAGTTATAAGTTATCATTTGTATAATAGTTTTTCATCATGTCAGGATTACCTCATAAAAGTCGATTGTCAGATATTTATGCCAATCCAACCCCTCAGATAGGTCGTTATAAGAATCTTTTAACGAGATTTTCTCAATTATATGGAGATAGATCCCCTGATCTATTAATAAGGAGCCCTGGTAGAGTTAATATTATTGGAGATCATATTGATTATTCCTATTTCTCAGTTTTACCTATGGCTGTTGAATCAGATATGATAATGGCTATTGTTATTGATCAAGGATCTTCTATTATTGAAGTTGCTAATTCCGATTCAAAAAATTTCCCGTCTGAGATTGTACCTATTAGTAATAAATTGCTGCAAATAGATGCTACAAGATCTGATTGGGTGAATTATTTCCGATGTGGATTCCGAGTCGCTCAGGAATTTTTGAAAAGTCAAAGTAATCATCCTGCTTATCAAAATACTTTGGTCGGGATGAAAATTCTTATTGATGGTAATGTTCCAACTGGAAGTGGATTAAGTAGTTCAGCTGCGTTTGTAGTATGTGCCACTTTAGGTGTTTTGTTAGCTAATGGTTATAAAAATGTTTCGAAAACTTTATTAACTCAATTATCAATTCGTTGTGAACAACATGTTGGTGTCAATTCAGGTGGTATGGATCAATCTGCGAGTATATTTGGATTAAAAAATCATGCTTTATTTGTTTCTTTTGTTCCTCAACTCAAGGTCAAAGAATTTGCATTTCCTGAAACTGATCCTAAATTAGCATTTGTAATTGCCAATTCTTTAATCACTGCTAATAAGCATGAAACTGGGCCAGTGAATTACAATTTAAGAGTTGTTGAAGTTACTTTGGCTGCTAATATTCTGGCTAAGAGATTGGGTTTATCCTTGGAAAAGGACGGAAATCTCCAACAAGGTACATTACGTGGAGTTTTGGAAAAATATTATCAAAAAAATGATCCATCAAGTCCTGCTTATGGACAAGATGTAGAAGATTCTCGTAAAAAATTATCTAAATTATCCGAAATTGTAAAAGAAATTCTAGGCAAAGATGGGAATCATAGAGATAGAGGTTTTACCACCGAAGAAGTTGCTAAGGAATTGGATATTTCTGTTGAAGAACTAAAAAAGATTTATATGACTACCTATCCTGTTCGATATGAAAAACTACAATTATATAAACGAGCTATTCATGTTTATGAGGAATCAAAAAGAGTACTGGACTTTTTGTCAATACTTGAATCTAGTTCAATTTCTGCTTCAGAGGAATTCTCCAAGCTTGGCCAGCTTATGAATGAAAGTCATTATTCTGCTATTCGTAATTTCCAAAATTCTTGTCCTGAACTCGATGAAATCTGTAAGATTGCTCTTGATAATGGTTCAGCTGGATCTCGTGTAACTGGTGCTGGATTTGGAGGGTCTTCTGTCCATCTTGTGCCTGCAGATAAAGCTCAATATTTAATCAAAGCACTTACGGAGAAATATTATAATAAGAAATTCCCCACTTTAACAAAAGAACAATTGGATGAAGCAATTTTGTTATCTGAGCCTGGTAATGGCACTACGATTATTGAGAATATTTCTTTGGATTAACTCCTCCTATGATATATAGAAATAGCAATTTAAACAAACAATGAGTCCGTCACTACCCCTGTACTTACTTGGGCGGGGATCTCCCAGACCCCTAGAGTCCCCGGCTTCTACATCTAAGAATCTGAGGAATTTGGGCCTTCGCTCTAGCCGCCGGAGGCAATACCTACGGCAATGACAGTTGTGCGGCTCTTGGTGTGCGCAGCGGCTTATTTACAGTCCTTTATCAGACTTCGAAAAATTCATTTATATGGCTGAAAATGAACTTCCCGTCAGTATTTTCAATAAACAACTATCTTAATATATTTTTCTTTTAAACAAGAAACGTTTGTCTTTTTTATCAGAATTAATTCAATTTGTTGATATATTAAAGGCGGATATCCGAATAGCACTAGATTTGTTTGAGCCGCAGATCTACAGGCAGAATCTGGTCTAAAGCGCTTAATTAAGAAAAACTCGAACCTAACCAAAAGGTATATCTAACCAAAAGGATATTGACATCAGGATTAAATTAGTCAAGAGCTTAATATATAATATATAGATAAAATTGATAATTGATTGTTAGTTAAATAAGATAGAATAGAATAGAAAATAACACATAATATAAATAATGAAAGATAAGATCTCGAACGATCGAAGAATAATGTACGGCTGTTCATAGAGTAGTAAGAGTACTAAAAAACTAAAGGATTATATAACCCTCGTCAGCGGCTTATATGTGGCTCACAATCATATTATGACGCGAGCCTTCCAGTCCATAGGCTTTTCAACTTCACCTTCTCTTTGTACTCTAACTACTTTCTTGCTTGGAACCAAGACCCGAGCAAAACCAGAGCTAGGGGGGTCTGGGGCTGCGACCCAGCTGCCGGGCCTTTTTTTTGTTTTTTGTTTTTTTTTTTTTTTTTTTCTCCGGCCCACATCACGAGTAATATGCGGCTTATGCGGCTCACAATCATTATGACATGGATCCTTAACCATAAGTCATGTGCAACCATTATATTGACATGGACTTTTCAACTACTCCTTCTTTCTATTACCTCCAATAGCTGCCTGGATAAGGTCAATCCACAAGATGGAATTACAAATCGATCATATTTTCGCTTCCCGGGCGTCACAAGAAGATAAATTGAATGGATTTATTAATATCTTCAAGTCAATTCCTATCAAAGTAGAATCAGAAGGAAACTTTGGAGCTTATTTTACAAAGATTATGTCAATCCCTTTTGGATCAGACCCCATCAATGCCCTTTTCAAACAAATTTTATGTTATATCCAAACTGAAATAAAACAAGAATCGACAGATTTAGAGGAAAGGTTGTTAAAAATCATTCTTCAAAAAATTGGAATTTGGATTGTAGCCTATGATGAGATTGATATCGAAATCCGTGATCGATTGGCAGATATTTATGAAGCTGACGAACTATATTTAAAGGCCATAAATATTCTTCAGGATAGATTGGCTCTAATAGGTAATAGAGGTACTGTTGAAGAGAAATTTGCTCTTTATATAAGAATCATGAGAAATTATCTAGAAGCCGATCAACCAGAGAATGCTAGTACTTTCCTTAGCAAAGCACAATATATTCGACCACAGTTACAAGGTAAAGATGAGATCATCGACATTCATTTCCGGCTTTGTAAAGCTAGAATTAATGACTCGATGAGAAAATTCCTTGATGCTGCTACTGAATATTATGATATCTCAAAAAAGCCTATAGTAGAAAAGGAGGAAAGATTTATGTGTCTTGGTCAGGCAGTGTCATGTTCTATTCTAGGTTCAGCTGGTCCTATCAGATCACAGATTTTGCATAAATTATATAACGATGATCGGTCACGTCAATTGGTTCAGTTTTATATTTTAGAAAAGGTATATTTGGATAGATTATTATTACCTAAAGATGTTGAAGAATTTTCTAAACTTTTACAATTGCACCAATTAGCTTATTTACCTGATGGTACAACAGTTTTAACTCGAGCAGTGATTGATCATAATGTTTTATCTGTATCTAAGATATACAAAAATATTCGCATTAGTGAATTGGCTCAAATCTTAGAATTGGATGATTCAAAAGCAGAGCAATATACTGGTAATATGATTTCGCAGAACCGATTATCTGCTCGTATTGATCAAATTGATGGTCTTATTTATTTTAATGATTCAATGAACATATCTGGATCCAAATTACTTAAACGATCCAATGATCAAGTTCAAGATACTCTTTCTAAATTGGATGATATTGCAACTGAAATTCAAAAGAAGGAACTTGTAAGATCTGTATGAATGAAAGTGTTTGTTCTTGGTATAATTTATTTATTAATTTCGTCGTACCCAATCCAACTCAACTAAGCCAGACAAGTTTGACTCCCAGACCCTAAGACTCCTCCTCCACACTCCCCTCTTTCCCGTTTTGCCTCTGTACTGTTTGCCTCCGGCAGCTGGGGCTCTGCCCCAGACCCCGTGGCTCGCTTCGCTCGAGGTCGAGTAATCGCCCCCGGGTTCTCACTGAATCTCTCACATACATAACTTAAACCGACTCCACTTTAAACTAACACCATCGGCTGCGAAACAAACATGACAACTTATAGCAGACCTTATCTATAACTGATATGGAAACTAACCCTAATTGAATATATTTTAACTTAAGATTATGTAATAGGGTTCGGGTGAAATTTTGGAAGATTTCTTGATTTCAATCTCCGCGAACACGGATTTTAATTCATCTTTTAACTTATATTTCTATATTGATCTTGTGTGAGCTTGAATTCAGCTATTTATAATCGAAATCTTATATTCTCGCATATCTTCTCAAAATGTCTCCTGCAGCAACGATATTTTGCATTGGCATGGCAGGTAAGTGACCGATCCAGCTTGAAACCTTGGCTGCTAGTGAACCAATATCCGTCTGCTCTGACAGCCTGGGAGTAAACTCCAGATTCCGAACACACTGCGATAGTTGCGAGGGTCCAGGAGGCATATGGTAAGGTCGGTCCTCAAACGATTCTAACTTTTATTACAGGATCTGGTAAAACTACCTTTATGCAACGATTAAACTCACATTTGCATGCTAAGAAACAACCACCCTATGTATTAAATCTTGATCCAGCTGTAATCAAAGTCCCATTTCCTACCAATATCGATATTCGAGACTCGGTCAATTATAAAAAAGTTATGGAAGAATATAATTTGGGGCCAAATGGTGCTATTATGACTTCTTTGAACCTCTTTTCTACTAAAATCGACCAAGTATTAGGCATAGTTGAAAAACGAGCAACCAATTTGGACCATATTATAATTGATACTCCTGGTCAAATCGAATGTTTTATATGGTCAGCATCAGGCGCTATTATAACTGATGCATTTGCCTCTTATTTCCCTACTATGATTGCATATATTGTAGATACTCCACGAACTACATCACCAGCCACATTCATGTCTAATATGCTTTATGCTTGTTCGATTTTATATAAAACCAAATTACCAATGATTATTGTATTCAATAAGATTGATGCTCAAGATCCCACGTTTGCTAAAGAATGGATGTCTGATTTTGAAAAATTTCAACAAGCATTAAGAAATGATGAAAGTCTAAATGGTGAAGGGGAAAATGGGTCCGGTTATATGGGATCATTAATGAATTCATTATCATTGATGCTGGAAGAGTTTTACTGTCATCTAGATGTGGCAGCTGTATCTGCTTATACAGGTGAAGGGTTTGATGAATTTTTAGTCGCTGTTCAGAATAAAGTGGAAGAGTATAATAGAGATTATAAAACTGAGCGTGATGCTATTCTTAAGAAACGAGAAGAAGATGCTGCAGATCGTAAAGCACAAGATCTTACAAGACTTATGAAAGATATAGGAATAAGTAAACAACATAAGAAATCAGAGAAGTCTTCTTCAGATGACAGTAAAGAGCCAATTGATTCAATATCTGATACTGAAGATACTGAAGAACCAGGGGAATTTGATGGTGAAGTTGAACGAGATGAGGACGAAGGTATTGGATCTGGTAGTAGGGAGTACACATTTAATCGGGATGAACAGCCCGCCGAAGGAGGTGGTGAGATTAGTGGTATTCAGTCGAGATACCAAGAAGCCCTCAAGAGCTCTTCTTCTGATGCTGATCATGAAACGATGCAAAAGATAATTAATCAGAGCTTAAGAGGTTAGCATAACAATAAGAATCCTTCAGCTTTTACTGCTTAACAGAAGAGTAGTATGTATTTAAAGAAATATTTTTAAGTTTTCAAATGGTCGCCAGAGGCGTTCGTTCGTATTCTGGGTCATATTTGAGGTCCAAAACCTTGCGTAAATTGGCCCACGGTAAAAGGTAACTCATAAAGTAACTTATAATAAATTCATACATAAATTCAATGTAAATCTCTTCCAGCTTGCAACGGTTGTTGTTGTTTAACCTGATGGTGATTTCCTCGAACTGGATTATTGTTAGTGCGTACTAAATCATCGTCAAAGATTAAATGAGGTTTCCGTTGTGCAATGTCAAGAATAGTCTGGGCGAACTCAGAATTAGCCCACGCAAACCATGATCTTGTATAAGAGAATGGAATATCCACATTCACACTCTCATGCATTAATCCTAGACCAGCAGTTGATTTCTTGACGATTTCTAATAATGACTCAATTTCATCATCATCATCGGATGATCTAATTGCTACTAAAAGGCTCATGGGCCATGCATTATGAATACCAATATGAGGACCACCAATACCAGTAAACCATCGACCAGTTAAGTAATAAGGATTTCCTTGTTTGGATAATATCATACGGCGCGTATTCTGATAAATTGGATGATTCTTATCTACAAATCCAAGAATAGGTAAAGATAATAATGATGGTAGATTTGCATCATCAAGACTAACTACTCCACCATAACCATCCACTTCATATGCGAAGACATCACCAAATATTTTATGATGATAAACACCATGTTGCCAAATAGCACCTTCAATATTACCTCCTAAACTATATAGTTTATGAATTAGATCATGATGACCAGAAGCAGCCATTAGTTCAGAAGCTCTTTTTAATTCCACAGACATTTGAGCATTTGCAGGAATAAAATATTGATAAATAGTAGCATCATCAGAAGGTCTAAAAGCAGATCGAATCAATGAAATATTAGCATTTACTGGATTGCCCATCCCACCTAAATTTAATGTTTCAGTACCTGAAGTAGTTCGTCGCTGGAAAGTATACTTAGGTATACTAGCAGTACCTCTACCAAAATTACTGTAAGTAGGCAGAGATTGTTCATCTAACACAGTAAGTAACTTGTCTAATGCTTTGAACCATTGAGCGTCAAGAAAGCTAGTATCTTTAGTTGCTTTGAAATATTCATTTGAAAGTGCCAAAAATGAACCCAAACTATCCAATTCATATTTACATTCAAATACTACTCTTAAATCAACAGGAGGGAATACAATATCATCGATATTATTCCTTACAATTGGAATCCTACTATCAGGAGGAGGATGGAATGCGTTACAATAAGGGTATTGTGAGACAAACAATGCTTGAGTATTTATAGCACCTAAGATTAAAGATTTCAAAGCAGGATCCTGTGGAGCTAAATGAATGTATGGTAATAATTGGCGATGTGAATCTCGTAGCCATTCAGCATTAATATCGCCGGTAACAATAAATGTTTGAGGAAATGACTGAACTGATGGAGTTGAGTTTGGTGAATTGGGTGAATTGGGTGGATTGGGTCGAGTGGGCGGTCTAGGCGGAATAGTAGTGGAACCATTATGGTGCCACCTAATAGTTGTATCTAATGTATTGGGGAAACAATTTTCAAATAATCTAGCTAGATCGAAATCAGATAACTCTTTTGTGAATTTCGTAACTAAATCTTCGACAGCTTGTGATCTGAAAGTACGACACGCTTGAATTGGTCTTTGATATGGTAATCTAAGAGGTCCTTGACTCAATGGATAATGGGGCATCGAACCAAATCGACCATAGTCTGGACATGAATCAGGTCTACCATCATCATAGTAATAATAATCTTCATCGCCAAGTTCATCAAATTCATCATCGAGAAATCCGTCAAAATCAAAATCATCAAAATCTCCATAAATATTATTATTATAATCGTCGTCATCATCATCATCAGCTGCTGTATTACCTCTAGAAGGACCTCTTCTTGCTCCTTCTCGTTGTCGTCTGCTTCCATTACCACCTCTTTGAAGACTTCCTCTTCCTGGTCGTGTTTCATCCCCATCATAACCAGCAAATGGTCCTCCTTTCCCAACATAATCGAGAATATTATCTCGTTTAGTTTGATGATATTTCCAATTTGGATGTTTTTTATTTGCGGTTGTAAAGTCATCCTTAGGAGCAGACATGACTCGCATTATCACATAACATCCTATGGCAAGAAGTACTCCTATAATAATCAAGTGACGAAGTTTAGAGGGACGGATTTGCGTCATGATTAGAAACAGCTGAATTGATTATAACATATAGACCATTCGACGTGGTAGTAATGCTATATGAAATGCCTATTTCCGTACTACACTTGATCCAAACTAGATAAATAACAATTCCAGAAAACAATAGAACAAAACAATTCAAAAAACAATAGAACAAAACAATTCCAGAAAATAATAGAAACTTAATAAATAACAATTCCAGAAAACAATGGAAACTTAATAAATAACAATTCCTGAAAATAATAGAAACTTAATAAATAACAATCTCCAGGTAAAACATCAATGGATTGATAGGTTTATATATTTCCCTGTCTCCACTCCTGTACCCCACCCAATATGGCGCTTTTATGGTGTTAATCACTGCCTAATAAGTACAGGCTGTTAAATTTCAGAAATTTCAGAAATTCAGAAATTCAGAATCAGAAATTCAGAATCAGAATTATCAGAATAATCAGAATCAGATAATCAGATTTATCAGCCGTTTGCATTTGAAATTAATTTAATATATTTAATTTTGCATGAATTTATGGCAACATGGGTGGGGTGAATGATCCAATCAGTCATTCTATGCATTTTTTGCCTCTGGTAGGCTATGGCGCTGAGACCCGACTGGTGTCATTGCTCGTCACTACCCCACGCTTATAGTTAACTTACAAAGTCTTACATTTCAGTGGTGATGAGTCTGATGACATGCTGACCTGCTGACCTGGACCTGCATGAATAGAACAAAGTCGTATAAGAGCATGGACCTGATCTCAATAACCTCAATGGATTAACGATTTCTATCCTAATATTCTCTCAAAAATAAGTTTCGAAATTTTCTTTCAATATCAGCTAACTGCTGACATAAATAAATCACCATATCATATATAAAGATATGATCATTTAGATTAGATATTTGATTAGAGTTCTGAGTGGTACAGTACATAATAATGAATAGAGATCATCATCTAGAATTAGGTGAAACGCGGCCTAACGGCTGATGTTACCGTGGTTAGGATTCCCAGGTACCAATTTATTAGCTGTAAAGAGCAAAGCACCGGCTTAGGATTCCCAGGTACCAATTTATTATCATTATTAGCTGTAAAGAGCAAAGCACCGGCTTACCCCCGCCTATTTCGCTAGAGCTCAAGATCTTTTAGAACTAGACTCAAGTAGTTATTATTTTATGACCAATATTTATACTAGACCGACTCTGTCTGATATAACAGATCGCCTGGTCACGGAACAGCTGCAAGAAAACCAATAAGTTGCATGTTTTGTATTCGGCTGAGATCGGAATGATGACCCGCCATCGGCCCGTGCAAAAATTGAATTGTAGTTACCAACTTACCGTGGTCTATCGTTCCCCAGTTTAACATCTTTTAGCCCCTGTACCATATCCCTACCGGTTATCAGATAATGAACTTCTTCTTCTTCTTCTTCTTCTTCTTCTTCTTCTTCTTCTTCTTCTTCTTCTTCTTCTTCTTCTTCTTCTTCTACTTCATCATCTCCAGTTCAGAACAGAAAGGAGTCAATTATCAATTAGTAGTTACTCTATTACTTGTTAGCATTTAGTCAGCTACTATCCAGTTATTAGTGGTCAATCACTATTACGGCTGTGCCATTAAAACCCGTGTCCAAAGTGGTTCTTTTTCTAAGAAACAACTCGCACAACATTAACAACAATAAGAACGACCACGAGAACGACCACGAGAACAAGAACAAAAATAAGAAAAAAAAATAAAAGATTTTTGATTTTTTTCAGTTATTATCTATTTATTATTCTTAATTGCTTTTTGATCTGTGAATATTATTATTATTTATTGGATTGTTTATTAACATCTTAATTGCTTATTGCATTCGTATCGGAGGGTGTATTCTCTTACAATGGATGAACTCCCTCAATCTATTTATACTCCAGTGGAGAAAACTCCTTCTATTCCTAGCAGTTATTTATTCAAATTCTTATCTCCTAGATTAAGAGATGATATACTTCATGAATTACCAAAACAGTCAATCACTCAAGTTCAAAATCGCCAAGAAGATCTTCATGGTGAGATTGTTAAATTCATTGAAGCAAAAGTAGCAGAATTCTTTGAATATTGTCAAGAAACTGTATTAGGCCATAAAATTGAAAAGGAAAGAATCCGAATAGAAAATGAATCTGCTGCTGCTGCTGCTACTGCTGCACTTGCTGCTCAAAAATCTATATCTGTTGATGGCGAATCATCATCATCATCATCAGGATCATCAACACCTATTACTAGTCAAGCTCCTGTTGATGGTAAATCATCGTCATTTTCTTCACCTAATTCAACAACAGGAGTAGGAAATTTACCAATTGATAAGGATAATTTACAATATCGTCCGCGTAAATCAAGTCTTGCTAAACCAAAATCATCAATGGCATCCAATTCTTCATCAGACAGTGATCATTCTTCTTTGTCTTCATCTATAGAAACCCGTAAACCTAAGCATGTAGTCTTTGCATTGAACAATAACCAAATATCTGTATATCCTCAAGAGTATGATGATGAAGGTGAATATTTTAGTGATGATGCTGATGGTTATAATTCAGCATATGTTAATGGTTATGAAGAACCAAAAAGGCTTGAATGGATATATCCGACGGCTCCAACATCAACAACAACAACACCACCAGCAACAACAACAACAATACCAGCCACATCTACGCCAACATCAACGCCGACTACAACTACAGCGACAACTTTAACACCAACGCCAGTACCAGCACCAACATCAACATCAACATCAACACCAGCACCAGCACCAACATCAACACCAGCACCAGCACCAATATCAACACCAACACTAACACCAACACCAACACCAACACTAATACCAACACCAACACTAACACCAACACCAACACCAACACCAACACCAACACCATCATGTGGTGAGATAGGTCAACCATTATCACAATCAGCATCATCACCCAATGAAGGAAAAATAACCATCACCACTTCTGAGCATAAGCAACTCTTAATATTACCGCCACCAACAAAACCAAAAGTTATTCCATCCTCTATAGCGGTTCCCTCATCGATATCATCTTCATCATCAGCATTCTCCCAAACAGTTCATTTATTAAAATCTCCTGATTCGTCTAAACTAGAAGGATCAGAAGATGAACCATTGTTTGATTTCGACGAATCTTTATCTACTACACCTACTCCATCAATATCAATTGAGGAGAATCATCCAATCTTAGATTATCAATCATCTCTTAATTTCCCTAAAATTCACAACAAGTTAGCACCTATTTCGACTTTCCCAACCGGTAGTTTTCAGAGAACAACTTCAAAATATTTACCTGATGACACACCTGAGGGTTCACCGCCTGGTTCACCGCCTGGTTCTCCTAAATCATTATCCGGTAGACATGATCATTCTTCTACTGCTGTTGAGCCGTCTCCTGTACCTTTGGGAACTAAAACGTCTTCCTCTACTTTATCATCTCCCCCAATCGTCTCTTCTTATGCAAGTTCATTACCAATTACAATTTCTCTTAATAAAAGACCTCATGAAATTTTACCTGCTCTGCCACCAGAGGAAGAAGAACAACAATCTCCTGGTGATGGTAATGATACACAAACACCCACAGGTGGTCAACTGATAGAAGTGGATGGTCGACTTGTTTTATCATCAGGTCCTAAAGATATTGATCCTGATAAAATGAGTTTCTCTCAAAGAATGATGTGGGAAACACATGCACATGGCTCTCTTATGACAGAGTAGACTAGTAGCAATAGTAAAAAAAAAGTAGCAACGAGTTAGTACTATGAATGTTATTTATTGTATAAGTAAACAAGTTATTTCAGTAGTAAAAAAAGTAGCAACGAGTTAATACTATGAATGTTATTTATTGTATAAGTAAACAAGTTATTATCAGTACGCGACTTCGAGTCATAGTTCTAACTCCTCCAGCTGCTACGATTCACAGTTGACGTTAACTTATCAAGATCTAACTTAACTAAGGACAATAAGATCTGGGCCGACTCCACAACCACCAGAGGTATCGCTATTGCTGTCTGTGCGGCGCAACTCAATATCTCTTTAGGATATTTGCCCTAACCAAGTTATTAAATAGCCTTTTAATCCTTTCTCGAGAAATATTTCAAATTTCAATATTTATCAGTGGGATCTATAGACTTCTTTCTCTCTTGCTTGTATTTTCCCTTTTTAGAAATGACAAGTGATCTTATTCATGGTATCGATGATTCTCTTCCAGCAGTAATTTCTTCCAACCCAAATTCAACCACAATTACTGGTGACGATGATAACGATGATAACGATGACGTATGGGCCTCTTCACCCGAAAATGAATATTTAAATATATCAACTACTATTGCTACTATACCTTCAGATACGGTGAGAATTAGAAGGGATCATTATAATAATGGATATATTGACGGAATAACGGCCACTAAAGATCAAGCATTACAATCTGGTTTTGATAAAGGATATCCGATTGGTGCAACAATTGGAGCACAAGCAGGAGAAATTATTGGATTCTTACAGGGTAATTGTCTCGGAGATTTAGAAAAGTCTGCTACATTAGAGTTATCAACTGAACGGCTGTTTTCCAAAGAGTATTGGGATGAGTCAGCGGAAAAAACTTGGGATGGTGATATTCATCCATTGATATTAAAATGGAGGACTTTAGTGGATAGTTTAAAGTGATATAATTCGACTGTTACATTGTTCAAAAACATAGACCCCTTGTCCAACGACGCCTACTCTCGCCTAGTCTAATCTCCGACACTTATCTCCGACAGCTGAGACGACGCCCCTGATGCCTCCGGACCTGATTCTCTAGGCTCTAAGGCCATTCTGCCTAGGCATACACCCAGACCCCTCAGCCTCAAATGTATTGAGAAATAATTGACCTTTGTAAATATTAATTTTTATATCAGTTATATAATTATTTAATTTCCTTGGTCGGGATTCTGAGCATAAAAGAAGTTAATCGCAACAGGAGTTAACTTATTCTTATGAGCCCAATTAGCAGCTCCACTACCGGGAATACCAGTACCCCAATTAGCACGATTAGAGGATTGAAAGATCTTAGGAGGATGTGAAGGAGATTCTCGATAAAGAATAAATACATAACGATGTTTACCAGTAGCTTTAGGAGGTGCAGGACCCATATAAGGTAACAATTCATGAGCTTTTGAGAAATCAACTAAAGTATATTCCTCAGTCTGAGATGGTTTAATACCACTAACAACGTAATGAGCATATTCAGACCATTTCTTATCACCACGAGTGGGAGCATCCGGGTCAGTCAATACAAGGGTATAAGAAGGATTTTCCGAACTATCTACCTTATCACTAAAAGTAAGGGCGACTTCAGGGCGGTGCTGAGTTTCACTAGGTTTCAATAAATTTCCAAGAGTTACTTCTGTATCCTTACCATACCTAAGAGTAATAAGACCTTTAGGAGTGAATTCGGATACAACTATAAATGTTAGGATTTGAGAAGTTCGTGTTCAATTAATCATATTTGACTTACCATCTGGAATAATCTCATGCTTCTTGAGACCTTCGTTGATATTAGAGCTAATAGTTACCTTAGAGACATGCATATGTTAGTATGAAGATTTAGTATGAAGATCAATTCCGCTCAAACAATAACAATACACTTCACCTGAACCAATTGCAATTGCAATTACAATTACTTACTAAAGGCATTTTGAAATACAATTGTGGGGTGATCAATCTTGAATTCTGATTAATAAGTTTTGGAAAACTTCGAATATTAATATTCCTAATTGAATTTGAGAGCAAAGGACGGAACATAAGAGGAAACCTAGAAAAGTTTAAAGGAAGAAACAAACAAAAAAACAAAAAAAAAGTGGTCTGCCCTCTATATATATATTAACGTTAACGTTAAGCGTAATCGAGACGGTTAATTGAATAAAGCCCCCGCCTTATGACATTCCTGCAGCAAGTGGCAATCTTGCCGACAGCCAGTGGCAGTTGAACCGACGGTAGAAAGTGATAAGCAGCCGCGGTCGGAGTTATATATAACCGTTAACAGTTATGCATTGGAGTAGAATGCGGGTTAGTTAAGTTAACGTTAACAAGAGATGACCTATAAGTTGTAGTTTTTGATATTTGCCAGATGGTACAATGTACACGGTACAAGGTAAATTCTTTTATAAGCTACTATTATTTACGTGGCATTATATTTATATTTGATATTCTTCTATAACAATTTAATTTCTTTATTATTATCTATATTTCGGAATGTCGGTGAGTAAGTTTTAGATTACGAGTTGTCACGTTGAAAGAATGCCGATCTTCTAAAAGTTTTGATTTCATGAATTTTCATCGTTCGATCAATTGACCTAGCTCGTGATAAAGCCGAATCCAGCTAGCTAGCTACTGGCAGAGGGAGTAAAAAGATGAAGTAGGGATAGTAACTTAACAGTTGTCGAAAGTCATATAACTTGTAGTTTTTGATTGTTGTATTAGTGGTAGTTTTCGATATTGTCTTGCCATAAGTGGTAGTGTTTGACAAATGTATAATCGTCAGTTTTTGATAATCGTATAAGTGGTAGTTTTCGATATTGTCATAAGTGGTAGTGTTTGACAAATGTATAATGGTCAGTTTTTGATTCTATGATTTATAACCAACCTATTGATCGGTTTATACAATCTATCGGCTCCTTGGTCGTCAGTTGATCTAATTATCCTCGAAATTCCCCTGATAACGTCATATGTCCCTTAATGAAATAGCAGTATTAAGGAAAGCAACTCTCAGATGTCATCCTGCCCCAGTAACTTGTTGTCAATTCCATCCGTCTCAACCTTGGTTGATTTCTGGTGATGAAGCTGGTTGGTGTTTTTGGTGGTCTACAATATCTCGAAGACCAATAGCTATATGGAGATCTCATATAAAATCTGTTGTTGCTGTCAAATGGATTTCATCTTGGAATGATGACGATGATAATGTTTTATTGACTCACGGCCGTGATAATAAAATTAAGGTGTATCGATTAGATGTTACTAATCAGTATACAATAAATATCCCAACTATTCTGGATAATAATAATTCTTCATGTTGGCAGATTCCATGGATGCTTCATGGTCAAGACGTTAATGCATTAAACTTTTGTGCCGTTTCAGTTTGCGGAACCACTATTGCTGTACCAAATACATTAAGTTCTGAAAAAATTGATATCTATGAATTACGTCCAGAGTTTAGAAGAAAGTTCTTTGCAATAGAAGGTAATGTGAAAAAATCAACCGTCACTACCACCGGTAGATTTGATTCACCTATAGATGAACTACCGTCCGAAACAAGATCTCAAACTGGAATTGTAATGGCATTAATTTTGACCCCAACTCGTCTCGTTGCTGGTTATGAATCTGGTCAAGTTTTTATATTCGATATTGCTTGCAATCCACCAAAACAAATCTATTCCAATAATGCACATAAACATCCTGTTCTTTCTCTTGCTTTACATCCGACTGACGGAACTTTTCTATCGTCATCAGCTGATTCTCTACTTGTAAAACATTCTCTTATTAATCAATCAGAGGATGATTCTTTACAAATGATAAATACGAAGCATGCAGGGCTTGCTTCCCTCGATATTAGATCTGATGGCCGGATATTTGCTATTGCTGGATGGGATGGAATGGTAAGAATATATACCTACAAAACTATGAAACCTTTAGCCGTATTCAGAGGATCTGAAGATAGAATTACTGATAAAACTGGAATCACATGCATTGCATTTAGTCCTATATCTGAGACTAACTTAGGTGGGACAGAACAGAATGATCTTGAAGAAAACGATAAGACAAAAGTTCCTCGTTTAATTGCTGCTTCGAATCTTGCTCTTGCCCGTCATGTAAAATCTCGTCAAATCCATTGGTTAGCAGTGGCTGGGAAAGATGGTAGGATTCGATTATCAAATATTTATTAAATTCGTGTTGTGGATACAAACCCGAGCGAAGCGAGCAACGGGGTCTGGGGCAGCGCCCCAGCCGCCGGAGGCAAACCGGTGATGGGCGAACAACTGCATTATTAATTATGAAAAAAGTAAAATAGCTTATGTTCAACTTCATAACTCCTGTTTACCATTAGTGGCCGGTTTAAGTTGTGTATTAGTAACCAGCTCTATTATTGACTGTATTGAATCCACTTTATCAGTTACTAATTTGTCTGATAGAACCAAAGTTCCTCTCATATCTGTAAATAACCCTTCAATACTATTAATATGCTGTTCCCTTAATAATCGCATATCTTGTTGCAATTGATTTAATTTTTCGTGATCTATGCTTTGATCTTTTAATCGTTGTTCCAACGAAAGAATGTTAGACACATCTCCTTGTCTCTGTTTCTGTAAAACAAGAATCTTTCTTGTAATATCAGAAATATCTTCTTGATATTTTACTTTTGTTCTCTTGGAACTTTCTAATACCGTGTTATAGCCTGCTTCTAATCTATCCTTTTCTTCTTGATAAAGAAGAAGTTGTTCTTGATGATGAACTTGAAGGCTGAATGATTTTGATTCTTCTTGTTTCAGTATGGATATTTCCCTTGCTTTACATTCTAAGTCATGTTCTAATTCCGAAATCCTCCTTTCTCTGCGAGTTAATAATTGGGCCAGATTACCATTCTGATGCCTAAGGGAATCCATGGTACTTTCAACGAGTTCATAACGTTTTTTTAATGCTTCTTTAGCTTCATGTTCTTCTTTAGCTATTTCTTCTTGTTCTGCAAGTTGTCGTTTTAAGATATCTATTTTTGATTGTAAATCATTGATTACTTCAGAAGTTCCAAGAACATTATGGGTTCTATTAGTAGTGGTAGAAGTGGTAGTAGATGAAAATGGTATTGAAAACATGGAATTATCGGCATTGATTCTTGTTGATGTCCTTTTTAAACGGGGTAAATGTTTTAATAAATTTTGAAGCTGTTGTAATTCAACACTTCCTTGAGCTATTTCTTCTCTTAATTTACGAGCTTTTTCTTCTTCTGAAATGTAATGATCATAGATCAAAGTATCAGAACTATTATGCGATGATGAAATGATTGTATCAATAGATTGTAGTGGTTTTGATAGCGATGGCTGTGGTAATAGTTGTGATGACTGTGAGAGTGGTGGTGATGGTGGTGGTGGTGGTGGTAGTTGGGATGATGCCGGTGACGCCGGTGATGATATTGATGAGGGCGGTGTTGGCGGCAGTGGCGATAATGTTGACGGTGTATTCAGATTTGTTCTAAGACCATTACTTCGAATGATTCGAGGTGAAGAAGGTTTCACTGATTCCGCTGTGGATGAATGTGATGACATGCCATAATTATGAGGACCTGGCATTCTGCCATATTCTCCAGGAGGAATAGATTCATGATTTAGTATACTTCGTGCATTATTAGATGAAGTAAACATTTCGTAACTTCCACCAGTTTTATCTCCTTCTTCCTCGTCACCGATAATGATTGGTGAGTCAGGAGTACCAATTGATATTGTTGTTGCAACTTCGCCACTGAAACGTTTATTAGTTGCTTCGTCAGCTTCAGATTCGGACCAAGTAGTGTTCGGTGAAGTAGACGGTATGGGGGAATGTAATGATGGTGTAGAAGATTCAACTCCCGATAGGGATTGCTGGTTTAAGGAGTTATCGGTGAAATTACTTGACGTGGTATTAGTGGCTGACATCTGGTAGAATTATTTGCGTTAAAATTCAAATCAAATCAGGAAGGTAGCAGGTATCAGTGGTGTAAAAAATCACTATCAATAATACAACCAATATTAGCAACTATTCAGTTTCAAGCAGCTATTAACTACTATCAGCAGCTATTAACTGCTATCAATAACTATTAAGTTACTACCGGCAGCTGTTAAGTTACTACCGGCAGCTGTTAAGTTACTACCGGCAGCTGTTAAGTTCTACACGACCACTATCAGCACTGTTAAGTTTTACACAACCACTATCAGCAGCTGCTAAGTTTTACACAACCACTATCAGCACTATCGAACCACTATCAGAATTAAGGTTAATAGAACCACTATTAGCAACTTTAACTTTACGCGTGCTCACTTTATCCGCATCATACGCGAAAACCCAAAACAACACGTCAGAAGAGTGGCACTAAAACTACTAGTATTTTCTGAAAACTTTCGAAGAAAAGTTTCCTATTTGAGTCTCTCCACGTCGTAAACTACAACTCAACTTTCTCCAAAAATAATAAACCAAAATAACACTAAACTTTAAACCAACTTTAAATCAATATCTTCTTCTCAATATATCTATTCCTCTTATTCAAAGTCGTCTGGCAATTGTTTCAAACTCAGGAATGTCCGGCATTAATAATATTCGGTAAATTGGATTATTTAATTATGCCTGTATCTGGATCTAAATAAACACAGCCGTGGACGCGCCGGCCGGTCCCTGGCGCCGGACGCAAATATGTATTAGATTTAAAGAAGTTAGGACAAGGTTAGAGTTATCGTTAAGGCGAGATCTATAACAGTAGAATATTGTTTTCGGTTAAAAAAGGGTTCAGTAGTTAGAACCATTATCAGGTAAATTATTACTAAAAGCACTGGAAATGCTACAATACGGTCGAGGGGTCTCTTTAAGATCCCCAATTCATATTCTTATATTGAGGTGATTATACTTGATCCACTGATTCCCACAATTAAGCACCAACAGAAGCAGGCAGCCAAAGAACTTAGGGACAATAATAAAAAAAAGAAAAATAGTGCCTGTTTAAGTTTCGGGGATGTCATGCAATGATGTATATATATTACTATGTTCATTACTTCAATCCAAATTGTTTCATCATATTCTGAAGATTGGGATTATTTCCAACCATTTTCATCATTTCTCCCATATCTGGCATCCCTCCTTTACCAAACATACCCGCTAATTGACTCATATCTGGCATACCACCAGCTCCACCAGCACCAGCTCCAGCTCCAGCTAATCTTCTTTGAGCAGCATTTAATTGTGCAGCATTTGGACCTCCAGCTCCAGCCATTTGTTGCATTCTACTCATCATACCACCTTTACCACCCATCTTTTTAGCCATAGCAGCCATCATCTTTTGTTGATAAAGAACTTCTTCAACTTCACGAACACTAGTTCCACTACCACGGGCTACCCTAACTATTCTTGATGGTTGATCTGCAAATGGAGAACCATCACTATCTAATTCTTTTTCAGTCATAGAATCCATAATATAAATCATACTTTTTAATCGTTTAGTACTATCTTCTTCACCAATTTGATCAGCTAATTGACTCATTCCCGGAATCATACTGGCAACTTTTGATAATGGGCCCATTTTCATAATATTACTCATTTGATCTCGAAGATCTCTTAAAGTAAAAATACCTTGCTGAATATGTTTAATAGTTTCCTTTTGATCTAATTTCAATGTTGAAACATGTTCCATAAGACCTTGAATATCTCCAATTCCTAAAAGTTTAGAAACAAATTGTTTAGGAGAAAAGGTTTCAAAATCATGAATATGTTCTCCTGTACCAATAAATGCGATTGGAGTATTTGTAGCAGCCACTGCAGAAATAGCACCTCCTCCTTTAGCATGACCATCCATTTTAGTTAAAACAATAGCACCGAAATTCGATGATTCTTTAAATGCTTTACTTTGAGCTTCAGCGGCTTGACCAATCGAAGCGTCTAAAACCATTAATGTTTGATCGGGTTTAACTGCTTCACCGATTTGAACCATTTCAGCAAATAGTTCTTTTTCCTGACGATGTCTACCAGATGTATCAACAATAATTAAATCGAATTTTTCTTTTTTAAATTTTTCAACACCATCTCTGGAAACTTTAACAGGATCTGGTTCAGTATAGGAACCATAATATGGGATTTTAGCTTTAGTAGCATTCTGTTTTAATTGATCAAAAGCTCCTGCTCTAAAAGTATCAGCACAGACTAATCCAACTCGAAATCCTCTTCTTTGATAATAAACTGCTAATTTAGTACATGTTGTAGTTTTTCCCGCACCTTGTAATCCTACAAACATTACAACACTAGATTTTCCTTTACGAGGTTTAAATTGTGGGGAAGATTCTTCAGCATTTGGTGCTTCAACAAGTGTGCATAATTCATCAAAAACTGTTTTTTGAACCAATCGTTTAATGACACTTGCACTATTACTATTATTATTATTGGATGAATCTTTTTCTTTATTAAAAGCAGCAGTAACCTTATTTTTTATCCGAGTTCGTAGTTGACCTACTAAGCGAACATTAACATCTGATTCCAATAATGCAGTACAAATTTCTTTTAACATAGTATCCAAAGCAGCTTGATCCACGACATTTTGTGACGTTAATCCATTTACTGCCGCATTAATTCTTCGGCCCAAATCTGCTAACACCATTTTTGATCATCCAGCAATAGGATATCAGAAGAAGTTGACCTATTTTTGGTTGTATAAGACTTTCGCAGTAAAAGATTGGTGGTGGTATACTACACAGCAACTTTCAGTATACTAGTCTTGCCGTATATATTATAGTTTCACACGTTATCCGCTACTAACAGAGAAACTGTTCTCTAATAACTCAATAGAACTAATTATCAGTAGTAGGAGGGCAAGTAGGTAGTAGGTACCTGGTTCTAAGAAGTCGTCAAATCGTGAAGTTGTTCTTTCAATTTCATACGGGTAAGGGTTGGTTTGTCTGCTTATAACTGTGAACTTTTGTCTCAAACAGCTATCGATCTGGTAGCGCTGCGGCAGAACAAGGGTTCAATTTTACCGTTCAAAGTGCTATTCGGATACCCGCCTGTGAAATCTGCACAAATCAAATTAATTCTGACAAAAAAGATAATATTTTCTAGTATTTAAGAAAAACTACACCATTAGAGGATATGATACGGTATAAAGATAGTTATTTCTTGAAAATACTTACAGGAAGTCCGTTTTTTACCATATAAATGAGTTTTTCAAAGTCTTATAAAGGACTTTTAATGAGCCGCAGTGTTTTGTAATGCTCTGTAAAAAAAAAAAAAAAAACTGTTATTAAACTATGAACTATTCTTTAAGCGTCATTATATTAACATACTTCATACTTTTCTGTACATTATTCAATATATATATTTCCGGATTATAACAATCTCTGATTGTGTGAAACGTTGAGATAATATATACATAACTGCGAACTTTTATAACTGTGAACTTTTGTTAGTTCCAGCGATAATAACGACTTTGGAAGCCCAATTATTTGCCGCTGCGCTTTAACGGTCAGCGCGGGACAAGACGGGCCTCTGGGGCTTGCCCCAACCGCTGGAGGGGACCCTTGCCAATTAGAGGGGTAGTATTCGTCGAAGATTATCCGTCTTCAGGTTTTTTTATTTTTTTTCTGGAGCCGCACTTATTATGCGGCGGGTGGGGCTTGTTTCGATTGTGAGAAGATTAGTTAATTCCCATCTCCAGTACAAATATAATTTTAAAGATAAGAATCTGTTTCCATATTGAACACAACTAATTAGTCTTCAATAGATTAGTTAGCCCAAATACTGCTTCTTGGATACTCCAGTCTCCAAGATTATTCAGAGTCTTCAATCAGTAAAGAAATGTTAAATAAACACAGCTTTGACTAATAAAAGATCCGTAGCACCTCAATTCAATATTTAAGAAATAAACGACTTGAGGAACTAAAAACCATTCTTGAGACAGACATGACCAATATATATATACTGCACTAAAGAAGATTAACAAAAATAAAGGATAGAAAAATAAAACAGTATAGATAATAATTTGAAATAATAATAATTGTTGTTCATGTTGAATCGACCGAATAGAAGAACTATAGAACTGGCAGTTATATCCCATATTGGGATATTTGTTTAAACATCAGCGTTTGCAGTGGGAGAATATTTCCACACGATTACCCGATTACTCCAGCTTCCTGGAGTAGTAGATCAGTGAGACAATCTTCACTTCAGTTAATACCTCTCTGTATTAAACCAAAATGTCAAATGTCTGACTCAGATTTATCAGGAAAGGTGATATCATCAGATAGTTCCCAATCAATTGATTCTAGCGAACCACATTCGGCAGAAATCAGATCTCCTCCCCCAACGATAGTTCAAACACCATCACGACCGACATCACCTCGGACATCGCCACGGACGACATCACCACGGACGACATCACCACGGACGACATCACCACAGACGGCATCACCACAGACGACATCACCACAGACAACATCACCACGGACATCACCATCACCATCACAACCACCGCAGCCACCACCAGTAATTATCCCTAATGATTTTCTACTCAAACCCCATATTGAATATTTATGCATATATAATCCTGATTTGGATCTAGAAGGTATACAATTATATAACCAAATTCTATTCTATTATGGTGCCCCTGGAACTGATTGTTCAATTGATCAACAATTAAGACATATTGGACTTGCTCAAGGAATTGTGGCATTGTCACGAGAATTTTCTAATGGATATCCTGTATCTACAATAGAAACAACTCATTCTCGTATTTTGGTTAAGGAAATTGAACAACCCAATTGGTGGATTGTAGCCTGTTTTAATTTTGGCACTAATATCGATGATTCTAAGGATGGTCGTAATGTGGCTATAGCTGAAATGCTTGGATCTGAAATTGTTGCTGCTTATCGTCGATGGCGACTTCATCATGGACCATTGATTATCGATGATAATGATAGTGATAATAATAGAAAGGAACTGACTAATAAGCTGAATTCCTGGTGGTGGGCTTGGTGTCATAATTGGCAAGCTATACCTACTTCTCTTCCTGATTTATGTCAAGTAGATCATTTACGTTGTGCAAGAGGAAGAGTCAGTTCCACCACTGCTGAAGCTGCGTCTGCTGTCATAGAGAGAGATCCTAATTCTTCATTATTGCAGATGATTGTTATACGGAGTAATGCTAATAACCGAGAGACCAATACAAATGATGATATTGTAGTATCTCTGAATGTGACAGATCAAGCCACTATTCCCTTATCTTCTGAAACGATAAGGACTGGAGATGGTGAAGCAGCTGTTCTGGCAGCGGAAATAAATAACACTAATGCTGGCATAGTGGATGATGATTCCTCTCTCATATCTGAAGAGATTTCTTTAGTCGGTGAAGCGACAGTCGAGAATATGAATGTCCCAAACCCGGAACGAGAACCAGACCAAGACCAAGACCAAGACCAAGACCAAGACCAAGACCAAGAACAGGATAGAACCGAAATAATTAAACCGCAATCTACTTCTCCTCCGTCTTCAATTAATAGTATTACTAATCGACATCAGATGAACTCATCTGCTGTTCCTAACAGCTTCTCTACCCGTACCCCCTCTTCTGATGCCTATGATGATGAAGGGTTTGTTTGGTCTGGACATAGGAAAGATATGCCCTTTATCGACCAAGATTCAATCTGTGATCTTGTTAATTGGATTAAGGAATGCCAACAGTGTGGCGACGACAACGCTTTCTGTGAACCATCAGGATATGTTGCACATTTAAATTCTACTAATAAAAAACAAATATCCACAGATAATAAGGACAATAATAATGATAACAATCATGGTGGGGGTAATATTGCCGAGGGAGTGGTTTCTTCTACAACAGCTATCTTGAGTAAAGGAATGGCTTCCATTATACCATCCATGTCTTCCGTGGCTAATACGATGAGTTCAGCAACTGTGAACTCTGTTAATCAATTAATAGATTTAATGAGTTTGGGTAATAAAACTGCTACAAGACAACAAGATAATGCACAACAGCAACCACAGTTAGAACCGCTTAAACAACATAAGAACATTTCATCTTCTACTAGTTCCGGCAGGAGCAAGTTTCTCAGGAAGGGCAAAGGAGGATTAGAGACATTGTCGTCTTCTGGTCCTTCAGATGAACTCAGTGACTCACGTTTTTTGATAGGGCTCAAAGGCAATTTAGAAGAAGACGATTCATTTTACGACGACTCTTCTATTATGGAGCCGACAGTAACCAAAAAAGAACTGTATTTACTGATGAATTCAAGCTATGAAGGTAACAAATCCGTTGATTCTTCTTCATCGTATGATTGTTGCCAGATTGTAATTTATAGGAGAAGGCCTTTTATTTTTATTTTGATTTATAGAATCAATCCCCTAGTTGACAACAGCTTGAGCATGCCACATTTTTATTTTAACCTGCATAGACGACTGGCTTCACTATCTGAGCCCTTTTTCACTGACCTTACTAGTACGTCTTCTACTTCTAGTACAGTTAATGAAAAGCAACTACAATCCAAATTTTATTATCTAACGATGGATCATTCAAAATCTCTTCTACAAACTTCTTTACCGAGTATCTCTCAACTTCCTCCTCAGCATTACTTAGAAACTTTGGAATCATCCCGGGTTGAAAAGTTAATTTTAAATCGGTTGGAGATGATCCATGTACATCAGGCGCTGGCGCATCTAATGTTCGATGCTCGTGCAAATGAGATTGAGAGATTTATAAGAACTGCAAGAGGGTGGTGGATATATTGGACCAGGTTACCTGATGGCCGAATAGCTATGTTGGCAAGAAAGGGTTCTAAGCGTACAAATAATTCGACTGATTCAGGTGGATTATTAGGAGCTCTTGGGAAAGATGCCAAGCTGTGGTTGGAAGAGTATAAGTATCATGGGAAGGTGTAAATATTTAATGACATTATTTCATAATACCAGTTGGAGGCCAATATCTCGCTAGATTGACCCTCATGTGCCTCTGGCAAATGGGTCCGTGTCTCTCCGTAAACTCGGGACTGACACTGCGGAAACTGAAGGCGTTTGACCTCAGTTCCAGCAAACTCTCGAACGAAGCGAGAACTAAACAAATAATGGCAAAGAATAAAGTCGAGTCTATTTGAACTACTAACTACTATAATTTACATTCCTGAAAAGGTATAAACAGTCCATTTTTCAGCTTTCTTCTTTCATGACTTCATCTTTGACGTCGTGGTCCACTTTCAGTGTTTCGAAGAAAGCCGGTCGATAAGGCTTCAGAATTGTACCAGCAACTTTTTGTGCATCCTCCTCATTTTTGTACAAATCCTCTAATAGATCCAAACAAAATTCTTTCACTGGTGGTTTGAGCTTAATCAAATATCGAATAGCTCTAAACCCTATCTGGGTCCTATAAGGATCAATGCATAAACTTCGAATTTTAAAAATTAATGGTTTATTCAAAGCAGGTAGATCGGAAAGTAAACGAATAAATCCTTTAGTGTCATCAGTTTCAATCAGTGGGATTATTTGATCGAACACTTGAGATGTCCATAAATAATATGTTGATTCTTCTTCAGAAGGCGGTGGCGTGTCAGATGAGGCAAACTCATGAAACCATTCTTCAGTTAACCATGAGATTATAACTTCCAATCGATCTCTAAAACTAGCCATCACATAATTAAATATATGTTTTCTAATAACATTTTTAGCTTCTATGGATCCCGAACTAGATGCTCCACGTGTGGCAATTCTAGATGCAATAATCACCCAAGTATCCTTATTCCACTCAGAAAGAGCAACCCGATTTAAACCTTTATTAGCTTTAGCTGCTCCTGACGAAAGAATGGTTGTAGACATACTGCTATAAGAAATTAGTCTATCAATTACACGACCTATTTCATTCATTCGTTGATCGGGAGTTAGTTTAATAGGTAAATCCAAAGAAAATGATGATGCAGGCAAAAGAGTAGCTCCTTTCTCATCTTCATCTTCACTACTATCACCAGCTGCATCTGTTTCGGCTTGAGATTGCGCAGCCACAATAGCATCAACATCATTATCTTCATCTTCATCTTCATCATAAGCGGCATCAAGTGGATAATACGATGACGATGTGGGTTGTAAATTTTGATACCGAGTTCGTACTATGTTTATCGAATTATCAAGAAGCTGTTGATTCGCAATAGCAATACCCGCTAAAGCTATGTTGACAGCAATATCCAAAGGTAATTCCTTCGCGTCAAATGAAACCAACGGATCATTAGGACTGATAAGATTAAATAAAGATGAATATGAAACAGGACCCGATGGTAAACTTATAGAACTATTAAGAGGCATATTTTTATCATGTGGTTTAATTTTTTTTCTATCGGGGCTAGTACTGTCACCTTCACCCTCAAATTGTTGTTGTTGCTGTTGTTGTAATTGTTGTTGCTGTTGTTGCTGCTCAGCAGCAGCAGATTCGCCTATTCTTCTTTTAAGTTTCTCAGAGGCACGAGCCTGAGATAAAGTAGAAAGGTATTTTTGGATTTGTGATGAAAATTTAGGGGCCAAACTCTTTTTCACCACATTTGTAAGTAATAACTTAAGTGTCTTATCAATAAATCTGAATTCAAGTTCAGCATATGAAGGGTTTGAAACAGTTTTAGTAGCGGTATCGAAATTCAATAAACTACGAAGAATCTTCGGAACAGCCGACGGTCTGGTTCGTATTAACGGAAATAAAGCATTTAAAGTACATGTAGTTCGAGGGGCATTTACTGTTTTCTCAGAAAAAATAGATAACATTCTATCCAATAAACCAAGTCCCTCTGCTTCAACGGTTGGTTCAATTAGCGGATGACCAGGAGGAACTAAGGCCAGAGAAATATCATCGTAATGATGATATTGACGACTATTTTCGTTGCCACTACCAATACCATTACCATCACCATCAATATCCCTTCTATTACTAAGTCTTGGATCACGAGATCCATATGATTGTACCCCTATAACTTGTTGGGCAAACTTTATACAAGCAGCTTGAATCCCAAAGTGTCGATATTCTTGATTAGAATTGTCATCATTAATATTTGCACCTCCTCCTGAATCCCATTTACTGAGGATTTGTGATTTCATTTGAACACATTTCTTCCATACTGCTGCCTCGCCAGAATTTCCACAAACGTAAGAGAACAATAATGGATATATACAAGAACAACAAGTTATGGCCAGTTTAACAGTTATAAAGTCTATTTCTGTAACATTGTTGCCTTCATTAGTGATATTAACAAGTAATAACAGTATATCAAGACATTTAATCGCTAAAGATTGTCGTATTTCGATATCAAGTTCATCACAAGTAAAGCAATCTAAAAGGAATCCGGTACACCATTGACGAAGACGAGAATCCTGACCTTTAGCAATCGGTAAGATTTCAGGAACAATCAAAGCATAATGTTTAGGATCGGTTGATACGAGGGTTTTAGCCTGGTTCAGGTTGTTAATTTGTTCTTCGACAGACATGATGAGAGAATTCACGTGCCAGGTGAAATTTGCAACACGAAAACTTCAAAGATCTAACTGAATATACCCTTCAATTATCCTCTTAATCCTGACGGTAATGCCCGGGTCAAAAAACAAAAACAATTTACAATTTACAATTTTCCCTGTTACACCCTCAATTCAAAATGATTTAAATATTAAATATCAAGCAAACCAGGCTGATATCACAAAAGATTAGATGACAAGTTTAATCAAAACTAGGAAGAAGATGAACCAAACTTCTTGGTCACTTTCAAGGAGAAATTCACAGCCGTGTAAATTATCACGTGACGTTACTCGCACGTGATGATTGTTTCGTTGGCAAATTCAATCGTTAATAATTAATTCAGTTCAATTAATGAAACACCGACACGGCCCGAGAGCGATAAGGAACTTTATTGTAAACACATTATGTACTTTTAATTGTTACGGTAGTATAAAAGTTCCAGTATATGTGATCTTGCTAAATAACGACTCCTTATAGCCGATGATAGCCGATATATGATCAATCTAGTACACGAGGTATCGAAGAAGTTAATCAAGAAGGCGTGTTATTGGATATCAGTTAGTAATTGAAGTCAAGGGTCGGCGCGGATCTGTGGATCACCGCAGATCATCCGCGGATAAAGTGCGGATACGGATAACAAGAATTATCCGCGGATATTGATCCGTGCCGACCCCTAAAATTTGAAGTAACATTGGAACTATTAAAATTAAACCTAGACAAATAATACCATATGACAAAAGTACGTAGGCAGAATCTTTCAGAATTATTACATGAAAAGTTTAACGTTGCATGAAGAAGGGTTTCTTCTTATTATCAGTTGTTGACGGAGGCAGAGCCGATACGAGGAAGGTATTTTTCTGAAAAAAAGGAGATCTGTATGCAACGGCGGATCACCTGGATAAAGCCATAGAATTCACAAAATTGTGCATCTGAAAGAAGGATGATCAATAATCAGAAAGACAATATAATAATTCTAAGATAGGGAGTTAGAGCTAAGTTACTTTTACCATACGATCAACAGCTAACCCAGTAAAGGCATTGAAGCGTCTGTTTTCTCGAATTCTTCTGTAAGATGCAATGACACTAATATGTTATCATTTTAACCTGCTTGATTGGATAAGTTATTATGTTATATTAAACTTCTTGATTAGATAAGATGACTGGCAGTAACTTGAAACATTCCCCGCTCCGTACCTGATGATCAAGCTGGCCTTATTTGGTCTTGCTGCAAACTGTGGGGCAATCCCAGAAAAACTCCGAAAAAAGACACCTCACCAACTTATCATTGTCTTCCCTGATCTCACTTTGCTACGTTCTGAAGGTGAGTGAAGTTATATAGAGTTGGATTTTGTTCTATTTTAAATTCTTCATTCTTACGTTTATGCTCATATGTTCATATAGAGAGTGATATAGTTCCCTTGATACACAAATGAGTACAGTGTCTTATGTGTTTTAAACAATTATATTTTTATAGGTCACCTTTCCTCTTAAAGAGATCGACAGGGGCGCTGGTGCGATAGGATCGGAAAGCGGTATTACCTATAAGTATTGTACCGACAGCTTTTTATTCTCTCAATCATTCGTTATTCATAATTAAAAAACGAAACGACTTATTATATATATATATATATATTATAAAACCACTGGACTGAATAAAATAATAATATTTTTCGGTATTGGCAGATTTAAATCCACTTTTTCAATATCCCAGTAAGTCGCTCTGCGCTGCAAGTTTGAAGCAACACCAGAAAATTCCAAAGAGACAACCCCATGATCGTCCTCTCCTCTTTCTCTCTTCAAGTATTATAAATGCGAAACAGCATTCCTCATAAGAAACAAAAATTAGAAAATTTTAATATCCTTTCTCCAACTGAGGAAGAATGTTCCATAGAGGGAGATAACTCTATAATCACCTACGATCCCTCTCAAACAGTTGGTGAATTCGCCAAGCAAACATATAATACAGTTGACCAATTGAAAAATGGGTATATTGTACTGGAAAACCTAAGCGAACAAAATTTCCGACGCCTAGAAAATAGTAAACGTTTTAAAGCAAATAGGTCTTCAATCTTATTTTTATAAAATAGTAGACCCAATCACGAGCTTGCTATGAGATAATGAATTTGCTTGAAAAAGATTCTGTAATAGTGTCGTGGATGACCTTGTAAATTTCCCATTATTAGATCTACGAAGTTCGAGAACAGAACTTGAAAACGAGGAAAGTGCACAAAAGAGTGACCAGGAGCAAGGCCAGGGTAGTCGAGAAAGTGATCAGGAACCTTACGGCTCCTCCATTAGCTCTGCCAGGGTTTACTCCAGACTGTACTGGACGAATGTAGTTGTCTAAGTCGTCGATACCCATTGCGCTAAATCATTAGCCACAGCTGTTAAAAAGTGGTTGTTAGTTCAAAAGAAGTCCATCTCGGAACAGATCACTAATACAGTCAATGAAATTCGGGGATTTCAGTCTGGACTAGGGGTGTTGACGGTGAGGCAAGGATAATGGAGCAAGTTATTTATGTAAATTGGGATCATGATGGTGAAAGTTTGGAAATTCATGATTTCTATTTGCAGGTTCATAAACTGACAGGGATCGAGCTCGAGGGGAGGAGGGAACACATTTTTTTTATTTACATTAACAAATCTCAATTAAAAGAAACCATCCATGTTATAAAGCAACCCATCCCCATTGGCGTTGGTCTCACTAATAAATTCCAACCGGCTGGCTTCCCTGGCAGCCTGGCAGTGTTAATGTTCAAGCCGGATCATCGGTTGTTTCGACGATTGGCAAGCGGGGATGTAGACTGCATAGCCCCAAACCACCAGAGAAATAGGACGGATATCTCAAGCACTGAGTACCGACTGGACACCCACGCCGTTTTTCTACCAGCCTGGACGGTCTAGAGCGTGAAAAAGTCCAGAGGTTACTCAGGGCCCTAGTATGCTTTGGCTGCAATGATTTTGAATGGTATGGACACGACGTCTCATTCAAAGATAAGGTCGTTACTGTGTCATTCGTGGCCGTGGTCTAATATCGGGCAGAAGACTATGAAACCATGATTTACAAAATTATCAACTGCGGAATCCCTGGTATGCAGCGAATGGTTTCGTTCGGGCCAGTTTTATTAAGAACTAACCAAAAAGAAATTAGCTGGGAAGCCCCTGGCCCCAGAAAGTACAGGAGCTATGCTTGCCGTAAGAAGAATTCATTGAAGAATTGTTATCACCAGTTCTACATCTAGCTGTCTGGCACAACTTAACGAATCTATGTGAGCGGTGAGGTCAGCGACTTGTACATAATAATTTGTTTATAACAACCAGTCTTTACTAAATTACAATTGTTAAGAAGACTGTTACGTCCCTGAGATAATCTCCATGTAAATAATCTGCAATACAGAGGGCCCATCGTCTTTAAGTTGAACAATAAAATTTTAATAAGTTTGGAGAGGCGATTTTATTTCTACAGCGACTTCTCCTCCATGCGTCAAATAAGGCGATGCCTGTTGAGTTAAAGTTGATCGAGGCGATCTATCCTGCAGGGTCTTCCAATTATGCTTCCAGTAAGAAAACGGTCGATCTGACGAAAGATATATTACGGTTTTGACGGAATCGTGAGATAGTGTAAGTCACCTGAAAACTTATGCAATGCAATGCACTCATTATTTTGTCGTCGAGGTGGTGGGTCGCAACAGGGCTGCTCTCCTGGCCGGGACGCTCCGGCCGGGCCCAGCACAACTGGGAAGGAGGAGGCCGTGAAAACGCGCTAAGGGCTTTTTTTTGTCGCGTTTTTCTCAAGTTAACAACATCTTTTTTTTAATCTCTTCATTCGCTCAGATTCATTTACTGATATATATCGCGTTCGTTTTAAATCAAATTGGATCTCTCTTTATTCGCTCATATTCTTTTATAACTATATATTACATATAAGTATATAAACATCATCCGCTCTACTGTCATTCATTCATTGTTTTAGATTGTGTTTTGTGCTAAAGGAAATAACAAACATCATTCAATCGTCGACATTCATTTTATTTCAGGATTATTTATAAATCTACTATAAAGACAATCCACTTTGCTTAGATATTCGCTAAGGATGGAGGATACACTAACGATGTGGAGATGTCTAACAGAGTCTTTACCACCGGAAGATTTCCGGAACGAATCTGGTGTATATAAATTCGAGTTAGGATCAACAAAAGAGGTCGAGCGATGAGTTCAGCTTCGACAACGAACTCTGAACTGGCGACCAAGAGAAAGCCGAGGACGTGGGAAACTGGTTATCTGGAAAAAGGTTTGGTATTGTTGCTGTGCTGGAAATCCCCAAAATAGAACCGTACGATTTGGAAAGCCTGTGAATACCAGTCCGTCAAAAAAAAAGGAATCCAGAAGGATTCCATAAAGGTAGTAGCAGTGCAATCCGTCCACAATGGTTGTTCCTGAATATGTTATAACGATTAATACCGTCTACAATTCCGGGGAATTGGCAGCATTTGATGATATATTTGTTCCCACGTCTGCAAACAGTGAAGAGGGACTAAATATGGCTGATGGTTCCTCGGCGTCTTCGCACAGCGACAGCACTTCAGTTCCTATCCTTCCAGCTGCGATTGACGATTCTTCGGGGTCGTGGCAGGTCGATAATTGTTCACTTCTAGTTCTTTCACATTCAGAGTCAGAAGAGGCCTATTACGATGAAATTAACTTGCTACAGAATTTTTTGGAAGAAGAAACCCTGCATCTCTGGGGGCTAGTGAATAATGCTAGAAAGATGACCTTGCTCAAACAAAAAGCATAATCTCGAGCAGAATATATGTCTATTACCACAGATGTGAGATCGGCAATATCAAAATTGAAATCGATTGGAGGTCGATATTTCAAAGAAAAACAAAAATATTAGTGTAAATAATTTAGGGTTATTAAATAATTGAATCCATTTTCACCTTGATGTTCCCTCAGTTTCAATGAATTAGCTATCCTGACAACCTATTTTGTCTTAGCTGTTAACGCCAATTTAATGAGGATAACGTTAATATTATAATCTCCTTAAAATAAAACGTTAACTGCTAACATTAAAGTTAACTTGGCAAGAATTTGGTTCTAGCTCTGACTCACTGAGAGTTAACAGTTATGCTGTCTAATGTTGTAAGTTAACTTAACTGTTATTTAATTAACATAACAGTTATTGATTTTAACTGTTAGGCAGAGTAATTGACAACCATAAGACATCGGATTTTATTAGGCACTTCGTTCGTTAAGTTAAATTTAAAGTTAATTGAATTCGCTCTATTTTAGATATAAACCAAATTAACTATAATTACTCAAGCAGTAACTTATATCTGTGAACTGGTCAACTCATTTAATGTTATCTCCATCATTTTTCTTTTTTCAACTGTAATTTAAAATAAGTTTATATAACAGTTAACCACGTTAACAACAATTATGTAGACTTGAGGACTCTGACCCACATCTCCGTAGCGTAACGCTGCGGGCCTTGGCGACGGGTCAGCAAACCGTCCGCAAGGCCAACAGGACGGGTCAGGGCCAACCACCGTTTCTTCTCTAGATAGATTGCGTATTTTTAGAGGTCGGGGTATGCTGAGTCCCAGAAAGGAAAAGATATGTCGACCAGTGCATAAGATTTTAGCAGACTTATATTTATGCCTTCCGGAACTATATCGCTTTGCCAAATGTCGCGAAGTAGAGATCTAGGTCGAGGTGAAATTGTTGAATACTCTATATTGTACACATAACGAAATGTCAGGTATAGTAGTTATCTTTTTGCTGGCTACGGGACGTCTAGCTCTAGCTTCACAGGATAATATTTCAGTGTGACAACGAGGGGATGAAAGTATGGGGTAATTTTTTGTTATGCGTTAAAGCTATGGTGAAGATGTTGGCTACTACTACGCATGATAGAAGAGGTTAAAACTGTATGATTGTTTTACCGCAAGTGAGAAGTACTATTCTTATTCACTACTAAATTTTTATCGGTGTTCGGTGCGGTATTCATGAATAGATATTTATTATGCGAACTAAAATTTAATAGATCATAATCATTATGCGAACTAAAATCTTATGGTTCATATATGGACGAAGATTTCCTTACTTTCTAATTTGACAATTTATTCTTTTTTTTGTCCAACGTAGAGCCTGAAAACGTTTCTTCCCTTCTAGTTTAACACGTTATTCTTTACAAGTTATTTTTTTTTTGAAACATGTCGGTACATTTGCTGTTTGATGATCTAAATCAACATCCTGGAAGATTTCACGATTACTTGTCATTGTACAAGCGATACTGGAAAACCCGGATTGGCCGATTTGAGAAAAACGATGTTATTGAAGTAAATATAAGTCAACCGGAATGCTGTTCAATCATCACCCGGGCAGTATATATCGAAATTAAGCGATATATTATAGAGTCAACAAATGGATACCCAACAGATAATCGCAGATTTAGTATTCAAGGGCAACCTGGAATCGGTAAAAGTATGTTCCTCATATTTCTACTTGTTTCTCGCATGATTGATGGACAAGAAACTCTATTTCAGTATAGTTATAACAAATTTTTGTATTTTTCACAGGAGGGACTCTTTTTTACTGAAAACACCAGAAAATGCGAAGAATACTTTTATAATAATAATGCAATTTGGATCCTCTATGATACAAATATTGATAGCAGCAATTTGGTATATGCACAACATGCTTTCCACATCCAGGCAAGTTCTCCAAAAAAGGAGAACTATAAATTCTTCGTTAAGCAATATGGAGCGACTGTACTTTATATGGATCTATGGTCATCAGAAGAAATAGAAACTGC
>JAJMIF010000104.1:0-42127 GCA_030583505.1 Sugiyamaella castrensis
GAATCCAATAGTTCTCCGTCACTGTTTGATGCACTGTTATTTTCTTGATTCTATTTCGCAGCGAGAACGTGATACAGAGTTCGACAGGGATTTGCTTGAAGCCACAGCTCAGGTTTACCGAGTCGATGTGGACAGATTGGCCTTCGCTGCCATTAGAGAAAAAGATTCGGCTTACAGGGCTACAGAGAGGTTGAGACGGTTTCAACGACTGGATGCAGAACTTGTGGGGGAAGGAGTTAAATCAGCTCAACGCCTTATTAATGATTGTGCAATTCTACTGATAAAGCTCGACACATTTTGTCAAGCGGAAGATAGAAATATTAAAACTCGGTGTCTGAGTTATATTTCAGAACTCCTCGGTACCATGAGCATGGCCTTCGATGCCGCTGAGTTATACGGCGATAATGCCGAAATCGGAGTTCCGCAAAATAGAGCTAATGCTATGATTGCAGTAGCTAGACGGAAATTAGAGTACTGTGAGATTCTAGCAGATGATATTCGGGAACTCTACGGCTGAAGCTCAACACCCACACCTGTTTTTCTAGTTGTTTCTTCTTTTCTAGATCTGCAATTATATATGTTTTTACTTTTGGATTAATTAATTCTTATTTTTATCATTACAATTAATTTCTTTTCAATAGTTCTTATTGGCGAGCTCTCTGCCGATTCCTCAGTTAAGGTCTCTAGTCCTTCATTGTCCTTTGTTGTGCTTCCTTCGCTGTCTTCTTCTGTCTTATTCCCGGTTCAACTCGTTGAACTAGAATGCCGAATATCAGTTTGCCGAACATCTACATTGATTACAATTAACGTTTTCCTTTATTTTCATTCATGTATTTTGTCTCAGATGGGCCTGAGAGGCTTCGTGGACCCAGGTGTTTGCTTATTTTTCTTTGGGAAATAAAGTGGGGCGCGTTGGAAAATTCACATAATATTTAATATATATTATCAGTCTCTATGAAGATTTGATTTATTTTTATCTTTATTAGCAGAAACACGAAATCAACCGGTTAATAAAAAAACACAGAGGGCAAAATGTATTCCTTTGACGGAAAATGTTATTATGATTGATAACTCTTGTTGAATACGGAGTCATACGAAAATTTTGTACCTGAAAAGATAAGCTTCAATTCCCTCGTCCTACAAATGGGTCTGAATTTAATGAGCTCATCGATAAGTCGGCTGAGAAGCTTAAGGAAGGAATTGATCGGTTGAAGGCCATCGGATCCTAATTTTGAACTTCTCTTCAGAGGAATTTGATTTCTTAAGGAAATGAACGGTAGAATCTTCCCGGTCATCGCAGGACAATTATCTATGTTGGCCTTAAAAATGCCAAGTCTTACTCGTGGAGTCATTTGAAGGTCGAAACTGGCCTGATATTGCAGTGAAGGCAAAGAAGTTAAGATGAACGGTATCAGCTTTGCTGTAACAGTCTTTGATAATTGTGTAATTTTGCTGACGAGACTTCCAGTAGAGATACAGCCAACCACAGTTTAACGAATGTCACTGAGCCGACGAGGGCCACGGAATTGGCAGCTGACACATCTCATGTCTACGGCGACAGTGGCATGGTTGGAGATTTGATAGAGACAGCTCATATTAATCGTGCTGTGCCTCCCGAAATGCAATGATAAGTTTCGGCGGTTGTACGATTGAAAGGCCTGCCCTTCAGTCAATGCTGCGTAGTATGTAGTAGTATATTTGTTTTAAACGATATCTTTTATATTCCATTAAGCACTTCTGCTTTTCCGTGATGATTGATCTCTTTTGGCCTGATTGACCAGTTTTTCTGTCCATTGCCCGGTTAAGATTTCTAATCCTTGGTAGTTCTCCATCTTCCTCTTTGTCTCTAAGTCCACAGGTCCTCTGAAATGAGTAGAATTTACAAAAATTCAATGGCGTTTGCCGAAGTTTTCAATCAACAGTACAAATAAGGTTTTCCATATTCCAATCTTCGTATTTCATTTCATATACTACCTATTCCTGCTTTGGAAAATAAACATTCCATAATACTTACTACTACATGTTACCTGTTTATATGCAAGATTATGATCGAAAAAGTCACTTCAAAGAACCAAGCACAAAAGATATGAAGAATAAAAATATGCCAGTGATCTGATATCTTATTCATCTCAAGTTCTGTTTGTCGCTTTTAACAATATCAGTTCATAATAATTCTCTTCAGAAGATATGTTAATTCAAATCTAACCCACCTCCACCCTAAATATAATTTTAAAGATAAGAATCTGTTTCTATATTGAAAACAACTAATTAGTCTTCAATAGATTAGTTAGCCCAAATACTACTTCTTGGATACTCCCTAAATATAATAATAAGAGTTAGAAGATCCTTCAGAGTCTTCCACCACAGTGAATCAGTAAAGAAATGTAACGCACTAAAGAAGATTCGCAAAAAAAACTATAGAGAAATAAAACAATATAGATAATAATAATTGTTTGATCCTGTTGAATCAACCAAATACGTAGAACTATAGTTGAATATATATATAAGAACCAGTTATATCCCCGTATTGGGATATTTGTTTATACATCAGCACTTGCAGTGAGGGAATTTCACAACAGCAACAAGCCTGTCAATTGATATCATTCTAACCGAATTCTCTTAGCCGCAGGGTCTCACCTAGCTGCAGGGTCCTGAATCCCTAAGGACCCTAACGAGTCAGCCGCGCAGTGATCTGTACGAACGTCGATATATATACTAAAAATGAATTTGCCAGAGTTAAAGCCGAGAGACGAGAAAGATAACATGTGGTACAAGAGTCGCGATTATGATTTTTATGATTCCAAAGCTAGAGCGTTCAAGAAGGAAACCACCACTTGGCCATCAATGGAAGGACGGGCTGAAGAATTTAATGAAGAGTTTCGGAACGAATTGGAGAAGATTATACCTGGCCGTGAACTGACTCTAAGACAGTTCATTGAAGGCGATGCTGAAATCCCTAGAGAAATAATGAAACTGAGAAGGTTCTTGGATGAAGAGGTGTCCATCTCATCAGAAAATCTTGAAAGTCTTTTAAGTAGTTGGTGTTGCAGGAAAATTTATCCTTATTTGGAATATTTACTTCAGAAAACGGAGGCGGGCCAATTGATAGGAAAACTTAACTTCGGTAATTATAAAAATATTGCTACTCTAGTTAAGATTTGCCTAGATGTAACCTTTTTCAACGCTGACATGAGGTCGGCAATTTGTTCCCTTCTCACAACTGTTCTAAATGATTGCTCGAATGTTGATATAATTCGACAAATCTCGCTTTTCGGATAGCTCAATTCACCTGGATTGGTTGTTCCTTGGATTGAAGCAAAAGCCGGCGCATATAAGTCTGGCAATAATACAGCCGAAGTGATTGAGCCAACCAATACAAATTTCAACAGAATGAGCGGATCTCATGCCCCGTCATTGTCTAAGAGTGATACTTGGGGATGCATTAATTCTATCTTGGTTAAAGATGTGGCATCCGTGGGCATCCGTGGGCATCCTTCGAAATTGTGAGGGAGTTTATAACAAATTATTTAAGAAATTTTGTGAGAAATTTTCTGACAGTCGACTTCTTGAATTCGCCGAAATCTCGAAATGTATTAATTACGATAAAGGGCACAAAAAATGGTCGTGGTCCTATTGGCAAGATGATAATCGAAGTGGATATCACGAAACGAAGGTCATTAAGTTCTTAAAAGAAACTTTGACTCAAATCCAGCAAGATATATCAAGCCATCCTAAATTGAAATTAACTAATTTGCCAAATCTTACCGTAGTTGGTAAAGGTAATAAACTGGCCGCTGACTCAAAAAGAAGAATAAAAATAGATGGATACATCGGCTTTGAGGAGGGGGAGAAGTCAAATAATTATCAGATGAGAAACGTAATGGTACCTATCGAAATTAAGACCTCCGGTACGCGAGAGAGTGCTGTATGGAAAAGCCTCTTAAAATATGTGTTGGAGGTCTTTAATGTGCCTGGACGTTCGTCAGTGATTGGTATGACCGTAACGGGAAGGTTGGTCTCGTTTTACTTGTGTGATAGGTGCAGAACACACAGAACTCCGTCGTACGATTTCGTTGAAGAGCCACTTAAGTTACTCGGAGCTCTAATATGTTTTGCCATAGGTGATTATGAGTGGTATGGATTTGACGACACCTTTAAAGATAAAGAAATTAGTATAAAAAACTTATCTCGTTAAGTTATGAACCTGAAGATTTCCGATGTCATATTTCGCCAGTCAGCCATTCATGGCAGAGGCACTACTGTGTATCAGGCTACAAATGAGAAGCAGAAATACGCGATCAAGGATTATTGGCAGAAGGAGACTGAAAAAAACCATGAGATGGAAATTTACTTAGTAATTAACCAAACTAAAAAACGAATCGATGGTGTTCCACGGATGGTTGCATACGGTCCGGTTTTGTTAGAAGAGAATAATGAAGTTACCTGGACGATCTCTGATAAGGAAGCACAAGACGGAAATACTGAATTCAGCGTAGTAAAAGGTATTTCAATATCTCATTTATACACGCAAAGAGTGCATTATAGGATTGTAGTCGATCGGGTGGGCACTCCCATATCAGAGTTAGACAACGTATCAGATATATTTTCCTGTCTGGCAGATATTGTGAGGGCACACCAGGAGCTATACCATTTGGATATTATCCATGGCGATATTAGTCCTCACAATCTGTTATTTACCGAAAATGAAGTGGGAAAAAAATCTGGGCTCTTCGTCGACTTCGATAATGCGATTGGAATCGAAGAAGGTACAACTCGGCGTGTGTTTCGTCCTTATTTAACTGGCACCTATCCATACATTGCCAGGCATTTGTTGCGGCGGGATGGCTGGATGGATCACCGATTCTACCATGATATAGAATCGGTGATTTGGGTCCTTGTCGAGATGGTCATTCGTATTGAAGAGAGATCGAAAAATAAAAATGTATCAGAGCTTATGAACCTGAAAAACAGTTTTCTAGATCTCAGCGCCTGAGAGTATCTGAAAGCTAAGATTGCTAAAGGGTTTGAACCGGCAGAAGAATATTTAGCCAAGTTGGCTAAGGAAATGCGCAATTGTGAGTACGATCCGCCCCTTGATAAAGAACATCAAGACGAGTTCTATGACAGAATCGTAAAAATTCTGGATGATGCTTCCAAAGATGAGGCGGTAATGAAGTGTATGAGGCCTGTCGATTCTACCTAGAGTCACAACGGAAAGTCTAAGGATCCAGATCCCCAATGTAAGGCCAAGAGTAGTAAGCAAGGGTCTACGAGAAAGACTTATCCTTCAGACGAGGCGGAAACTAGTAAGGGAAGGTCAAGGATGAGAGATACCTCAGATAGGACCGAGAGTAGTAAGGGACAGTCTAAGATGAGAGAGAGTGGTGGTACCTCAGATAAGGCCACGAGTCGTAGTGAGGGGAGGTCTAAAAAGAGAGAGAGAGATAATACCTCGGATGATGCCGAGGCTAGTAGCGGGGAGCTTAAGAAGAGAGATACCTCAGATAAAAGTAAAGGAAAAGAGAAAGGGAAATTGAGGTGAAAGTTCTTAGTTCTTCTTAGCGAGGGAGACTTGGTGACTGGTAATAATTATTATAAATAAGAAATTGTCATTGTGAAGAGAATTACAAAAAGATTAAAATGAAGAACTTTGGATTTTCTCCCTATACTTGTTAACCAAAAAACCAAATAGCATAACGTAATAGTGATAATGTCAATGATAATGATATGAGAGCTTATAATAACTCATATCTGTTGCTTCCTCTAACACTTGCTGCTGTCCCGGTTCGCATCCACAGCCTCCCTTTCTTGCCTGCGAAGATTGCGGTAAAGCCCCAGGCCCCCCAACTCCGACTAAGCTTGAGAATTCCCATCTTTCTCCGTCCAGGCCCCGGGCTATGGCTACGCTGAAGAATTCCGTATCTTCCAAGTGCCGACCAAACTCCGGATATCACAGCTGAATTCCCACCTTTTTCTCTTCGCTTGAAGTTACGATCGTTGTGAATTGCATTCACATGCTGAAAACTATTTATTTAGCCTCAGGTCACTTTCAATTTCTTTAATGTGAATGGAAATCTATATAATCTTAATCTTGACCTTGATGGAGGCAGTGCCCAGGTCGGGTGCAAGATAAGCGTGGTGCGGATTATATCAGAGTTAGTTGTTGGAATAATGTTTTTTTTTTTTGTTTTTTTTTAATTGTAGGACTACATACTAAAAACAAACTTTCTACTCACTAACTGGTCTGTTAAACCAAATCTTGCATCACCAGTGCCTATCTCAGCCTGAACCAAGTCCACACGCTTTACAATTTACGATGTCACACATATTATTCAGATGGTGATTATGACGTTAGTCTCACGACCAACGGCCAGACACCATTGTAGTATTCGTAGCAAGATACAAGGCCGCTTTGTTGTTCTTACCGAATCTTTTAGCCCATGGGATGCAATAACTTAGATTACTTATATACATATAAAGAGCGTTTCCGTATCTAATCATCATCAGAAATTTCTATTGGATCATCTTCATCATCGATGAGAATAACTCCATCATCCTCTTCGCGGGCTATCCTGACTTTTTTACGGATATCATCGTTATTGGCTGCGTCTGCATCAAGCTTTCGTTTATTATTTGTCGAAGGCGTTAAGTCAATACCATCCACATCTACATCATTCACTGCGGCCGCAGTTTTTGGCTTTAATGGTATAACAGGTTTGTTCGATAAAACATAACTATCACCATTTTCATCATTTTCATCATTTGTACTAAAGGCTTCAATATAAAGTTCAAGATTGACCTTGCCGTCATCTTGTTCATCAATAATGGTAATAAATGAACCATCAGCAATTTTTAAATCAGCAAGAGTTCGTTCAAGATTATCATCATAATCTGGATCATATAACAATTCACTGGTGACTACACTCAATTCTCCCGTATAACCTAAATCAAGTTTTAATAATGAATCAATCAAAGTACCCAAAGTAAGTTTACTAGGATCAACTTTAACAACTGTACGAGCAACCCCAGATACAACACATTCAGGATTTGGTGGATCTAGTTTAACCGATTGAACAACACAATTGGAAAGTCGAGATATAGAGACATTACGAGCACTATCAATCTTATCATTCAAGACCAAAAGTGACTGAAGTACACAAATACCAGCAATAATGGCATTAGTGGTAGCAATCGCAGGAATGATATTTCCAGCAATCTGCTTTATTTCGAATTCAGATTTCATTGGGATAGAAAATATTGCAGACCTTATATTAGCAGCTGCAGCAACGAAATCCAATGTATCAATATCGTCTTTATCAAAAGATATACTAGCAATATCAGAAGGAGATGCAATTTTTTGTTGACGTAATCTTTCCTGTAATCTATCTAAACTATGATTAAGAACATAAAAATTTTCTTGTAAACTCCACACTTTTTGATCATTTTTTACTATATTCTCATCAATTCCGCCGAGATGTTGAACCTCCTTATCCAGGTCGTTGTAATTCAAAGAAACAGGAGGTTTTCTGGTCTTCCACATGGATTCCATTGAAAGTAATCTTTGGATATCTATATTAAACACCTTATCAAACATTTTCTGAGCAAACCCATCTTCTGAAATTGATTGTTTTAAAGATTTCAATTCATTTCTCTCTCTTTTTAATTTAACTAATTCTTCTTGTTCCTCTTTAGTAGTTGCGCCATCACCTCCTGATATTGGACTATCTTTTTCTTCAAGACCATTTTCATCATTGTCATCGTCGTCATCATCATCAGCTTCATGGTCAAATAACTGACTAAATAAATAACTCTTAGCCCATACAATACAGTGAATAGGTTGGGAAGGAGTACTTCGAATCGTACAAACAGGAAACGTCTTAGTGATTGGTTTTGGTTGACAATCATAACATTCAGTTTTACCAGGAATAATTACTTGAACTTGACCATCGAATCCAGAAGTACCACTTTCAATCAAAGGAACATCTGCTACTAAACAGAATCTATTAACATGTCTTCGAGCTTCCACATTGTCCAATGCATTATAAACAATATCAAATGATTTAAACCATTTCACATTGAATTCTTTATCAGTAATATTGGCTTGATAAGCTACGATATTAACATTTGGATTGAATTTGGAGGCAGTCTCTTTAGCAACAAGAGCTTTGGGTTTTTTAATATGTTCACGACCAAACAAAAACTGCCGATTAAGATTACTGAGATCAATTGTATCCAAATCAATCACATGAATTTCTCCAATTCCAAGTAAAACGATATTTTTTAATAATTCACAACCAATACCTCCAGCACCAACAAGAAGTACTTTAGACTAGAAAATAGTTAGACTCAATACAGTAGAATATCTCCACAGACCTATGTCACTACGTCGCGGGTCGTTTGTCTTCGTCTAAACTCACGTGTTTCAATCTTTGAAGCGTCTTTTCTCCAAGCGCTTTTCGCGTATTCTCGTCTCGAGAAAGCATTTTCGAATCACAATAAACATATGATCAAGAGCGATAACGAATGGACGGCAGGAGAGAGTTGGCATTGAAATTTCACAAAATAAGTGGCCGATATTGGCTGTGAATCGTTATAACAGTATCTAATGAATTAGTATGTTATTGTAATAACAAGAATAAAATGGTTGGACCACTACTGTTAGAGTTATGTCACTTGGTTGACTTCACGTGACTTAATGCCGTGTAAAATTTTCATTAGTTAAATTGTCGGCGCGTGTCGTTAAGGTGTACGATTAGTTGGTAAGCCTTATTAGGTGGACTAGGTTTTACGTTTGATACTAACAACCACTGAGCCAAAAGCCATTGATATGCCTCCGGCAGCCGGGGCGTGGTCCCCAGACGCCTGAGAACCTATAGTAAAAGCGTTGGAGAAATTTCTCTGTAAATTCAGGTTTCGAACAATTTCTAATTGTGAAGTTGTGGAAAAATTAGGTCGGGACTACACAATTTAGGCTCAGAATAGAGTCGAAACGTTAGAGGTCTAACGTTAGGTTGTTCATGTAAGTTAGCAGTTCAATTTACATGAGAGTGTGCCCATCTAAGTGGGTCCATTATACATTTGATTCAATGGGCTAATAATTCCGATACATAACCGATGCAATTAACTTTAACTGCATGAAAATTAATTTGAGGGCTAAGTTCAATGTAACCTTACATGATAGAACATTTAAAATTAATTTTTTATGTCAATAACGTTGATGCTGTCAATTTACTTAACTTACAGATATGTATACTGCTGCTAATATTTTAGCCGTTAGAACAACGCCGGCCGGGGCATAGAGTCTCTGACGGGTGATGCTTCGCTCGAACTTAAAATCTTGTTGGAATCCGATTACCTCCGGCTGTGCACATCTATGCTCGGTTCGTTCGGAAGGAAATCATAACGTAGTACACCCTGTAAGTCTAACGAGATCTTAATCTTGAGCGAAGAGAGCCTGGGAGTCCGGGGCATAGGCACAGCCAAGAGGGGCAAAGCCCGTGGAATAATCATTTCAACGTCTCCATGTTCGAGATCAAAAGAATCCGGAGAAAATGTAAGCAAGCATCTAGTCTAATGAGGATGGAGATCTGGAGACTGATCCGTCCTGGAGACTGATAACTCGGTTGCTATAACAACGAAACAGAAATATTTAACTTAACTAACCCCCGATCGGCTACCTGCATGAGCATATAAGCCAAGACCCTATTTCTGCCTGAGAAAAATAAGACTTTTCGGAGATCCACTCAGAATAAGACCATTTCACACACCACCATAGAAGATTGTAGTGGTGTGGAAACAGTGGAAATATAGCCAAAAGATTTACATTTACTAGCGATATGCTATTAAGTTAGGTGGTGAGAGAGAGGTACGTACAGTATGTACTAATGAGGCTCCTACCGTCTGTAAATAGTAGAGTAATTTTAGTCTAACCAATTCTATACACAGGGGGAAATCCTAACCCAAACTTCACTTGCTTTGTTTATTTTTGGTTACAGCTAGCAAAAAAAACATCACACATTAATCGCTAACGAAAGGGGTAAGAAAGTAAGGGCGGGAGTAATCGATCGTACGTATAACGTTATAAAATTTAAGTTGCAACAAGGCAAAGCAGATATCTGTAATCGACAGAGAGAGATAGGGAAGAAAGAGAAAGAGAGCACAAGAAAGAAAGAGAGAAGAAATATATAAAAAAATATATATATAAAAAAAAAGAAAGTTAATTGTTCTAAACATAGGTCCGAAGTAAAAACTAGCTGGAATTATGAATTAATAGCTGATATCCGTTATTTTTATAATCCTTGACACTTTTTAACCATCCTAGTTTAGACACACACGACCCCATCGTGTAAAGAGTGAGATAAATCTGATAACCGGCAAACAATTTACCGGTGTACAAAAAGCACAAATTATTAATGTGTCTGTCTTAGTGGGCCAGAGTAAAGTTGCAGTATGCTGCATCTCTTTTCATGTGTTCAGTACTCTACAAACTTAGGCGCGTGTAAGTTAAGTTAACAATTATACGTCTTCTGAGCGGTGAGTGTGATGAGCAGCCAACATGCAGTCAGTTGGGTTAACTTTAAGTTAACGTTAAGAAACATCGGGCCATGTGCTCCCCAGTTATTAATCAGCAGCAGGCAGCATCGATCGTTGCTATTCAAGTGACAACGGTAAGTAAAATTATTTTAAGTAATTTAATAGCCGGTTATAATCAGCAGATAGAGAATGCAGATATGTATTAACCTGGTTAACGATAACGTTGTTAACTTAACCGTTAATAAACAGGCTACTGCACGACAGTTCTACCAGCTGATCTACTGGGTATTTCCTCTTATCTCATTAAGTTATCAGGTTTATCCTTTATCCTTTAACCCCCCATTATCGCTCCTTCCCCTTTCTTTCCATTCTCCCACCTCAAGATTCTGGTGAGAAGTGTGGGACAGGATAAGAGATAGATAGACATAAGACATCCATAGATGAACTGTATCCTTACAACCAGATCTTAAGATCTCCCCTTACAACATCAAATTAACTATTTAACTTTTAGGTTTTTAGCTGGATTTTTTCCTGAGACTTGAATTATAATCGACCGATTGCAAGATATTTATCGTTTCATAGAGTAACTTTTGCTCAATTAAAGTTTTGTTTATAAAGATTCAGGTCGTATCCACTGTGGAATCGTGTACTTATCGTTTTTCTGAATTCAATTACAGAAAGAGACGCCTCACTCCGTTGGACTTCGCTGGACTCCCTTGGACTCCGTTGGACTTCGCTGGACTCCCTTGGACTCCGTTGGACTTCGCTGACCTACACAGTGTAACCGTACTGTACACTCTGTGCTTCCATCGATTGCATTCACAAACTTAAACAGGGTCGGGTGTATACAGGAAAACCTGCAGGCACATTTTTGACAGATTTTTTTTGTGCTGCTGCTGCGTCTTAAACTGGGTTGCGATCTTCTTTCGCCCCACTTAGAAAATCTGGTGTCGGCAAGTAATATTTTGATACTGACGCGGTCCCGCACGCTTTTCAATTAATTTGGATTTAAAGTTAAACCGTCTTTGTTATTTTGATTTAATTGAATATTCATAATTCAGGACTTGTCTTGTTTAACCAATTCATGAGGTGGCAGATAACAGAAACGACAATTGTCAGTAAGAAGAGTGAGGAGATTTATTCGAGATAGCATTATTAATCAGGATTTATTTGTTATCTGTTGAAGAAAGATAAACTTGTTGCCACTTCAATCCGATACAACAACTCACTAATAATCCATTGTAGGCTCCTACATAATAATAGTACAATTCCCTGTATTACATTATATATAACAACGTTACCCGTAGCTGCGTTTACTACTGCAAGTGGTGATTTTCAGTAGCAGCTATAATATCTTGCTTTCTACTATATCCTATTATTTCATTTCATTTGATTCGATCTTCTTTCTCTCTTTCCATATACGTTCTTGACAAATAGATACTGAATTGAATTGACATTTAACCTAAAAAAGATAATTATTAATTGATTGACTATTAAGAAATAAGTTGAATTGAAAATAAAAACATTGAAAATAATAATATTCTTTACAAACCAAATCTTACTAAATGTATTCATCGTCATTTTCAAGTTTTTATCAACATCCAGGAAATAATCCTTATCCTGGACAATTACCACCATTCTCACAAGATCAACAATCTAATACTAATACCGATTCAGGAAGAACAATATCTGGTCCTGGATTAATATTAGGTGGCCCTACTCCAACAGGTTACTTAGGAAATCCAAATCCGTATTCATCACCAAATGGAGAAGATTTAGTTCCGGGAATATCATCAGCATCAACACCGTCTTCATCATCGTCATCAGCCTATCAACTAGTTTCTGCTGGAGTTGGACCTTCTATTAATTATCGTCAACCACAACAACAGTCAATTCATAATTTATCTCAATCAACGGCAACTCCTTTTGGATTTACATTTCCTCCAGTTCCACCTTCGAATGATTCAGGGAACGGCCGAAGTGGATTAATAGATTCTACATTATTATCTCCATCTTATCAACAACAACAACAACAACAAGAACAACATCATCATCATAATAATCCATATAATCAGATAATACAACCACACCAGCCACAACACCAACAATCCATACCATCTTTATCATCAGTTAATTCAACTTCTACTAATGTTAGTCCTAGACGTAGAGGTCATAAAGCATCCTCTTCAAGTCTAGCTTCAATTTTAATTAAACCTGATTCAACTGGTCCTGCAGATTCAATTAATAGAAATGTTAGTCCTCATCGTCCATCTGCATCAATTACAACTGCTACCGCTGGACTTTCTCTCTCTGATAATAACAGTTTATCGGGTATAAGTACTCCTCCTACTCATCATCGTAGAAGATCTTCTACATCATTGTCACCTGCAAAAGGACCTGCTCCAACTACTCCTAGTGGATCATCATTAGCTTCATCTTCAGCAGCAGCTTATAGATCTCATAGAAGAAGAAGATCTAAAAATCAAAGTATTGATAGAGATAGTATTGTTTTATCACTTTATAAGCAAGGTAAACCATTAGCAGAAATTGCTAGAGTAGCTGGGTTTGATAATGAAGACCAGGTTCAGATCCATTATGATACATTAATTAATCGTCGTATTGAATGGAATTCTGATGATATTGAAACATTACGAGATTTGCTTGAAGTAGGTGAAAGAGCTAAATGGAAATATATATCTGAAGAATTATCAAAAGATCGGAATAAAAGAATTCCTTCTACTGCTTGTCACAAGAAATTTAAAGAAATGTTTGGAGTTGCTGAAGCTTCATCAATACTTGGATCTAGTTTATGTTATGTTGTATTCCCTGATGGATGGTCATGTCTTGATTCGAAACCGATATCTCGTCAAGCTCTTCAAAGTGTATATGAAAATGATGATGATATCTCTTCTCCATGACAAAAAAATCAGAATCTCTCTACTACAGTTTTTTTTATCAAGCGCCTTACTTTTATGAATGACCACTCTCCTTATTTATTATTATTTTTATGATTTTGTTTCTCGCCTTTTATTTTTTTTTAGAACTCTTTTACTATCTAAACTATATATTCTATCTAACTATATATATTCTTTGTCGTGTTGATCTTTAACAATGATATATCCGTATGAGGTTATATTTTCTGGCTAATCTAAATTTGGTCGAAACTAAATATTTTTAGCCAGCCATTTTGATCTAGTCTATTCTATTCTCCAGATACGGTAAAACGATACTTAGCAAAAACTATACAGTTGTATTTGATTGTAAGGTTCTATCTAACGTTACAGTTGTTGGGTTTCTATCCTATCTAGACATCTAGATGTATGGATGGTATGGATGGTATGGATAACATGAAAAAAAAAAAAAATAAATGATGATACTATTTCTTAAAACAACAGTTAGAACTTAGAACCTCGCCTCATCTTAGATGGCTGGCAGTTCAAGTTTCCTTCTTCAGAATGAAAAGCTAAATGATTCCCTTGTCTTGGCGCAGTGACATCTTCCCACGCTAACAGTTACCAAGAACCCGACCACCATGGCCAGCCATCAGAATGTCACGTGCTTCTGGAAAATAGCCCGGGAGAAAAGATGTGACCTCCAGTCCCCCCAACTGGTCCTGCTGTCACTCCTTCTAGAGCACTAGCTGCCATTTTCTCGTTTCGTTCAATATTATTTTCGGCAAGAAAGACTACGGTGGGATTCTCGACTGAGTCGACTGCCTTGTCCAAATTTCCATACTGCGCTGCATAGAATTATTCAGTCAAGATCTGATAGTTGCCTCAATAATAGAGCGAATTCAAGCGAAACGACGGGATCCGGGACTAGCCATCAGAGCCAACCAGATGAAGTCCCCATTTTAGAGACGATTCTGACAAAATCCAACTTTTCCTCGACGAGTCCTCGTACATTTTTCCTCAAAAACCCATCCAAGGAGCGGCTACTGCCGTGATACTTGAAGCCGCACAAATGTACATTCGGATATCCGCCTGTAAATATGAAAAGAAATAAATAAATTATACAATTTGAACAGCAAATATACTACAATCTCTGCTATATAGAAATTAAAATCAAAATTATCAATCATTGTATTTTAGCAGAACTTTTGCTTTTGAGAAAAACTGTCTTGAAGTGCTTTTTTCCACCCCCTAATGACTTTTTATGAAAGTCTTATAAAGGACTTTAATTCTAACCGCGCCCGCCGCACTGGAAATCACCTTAATTTAACTTCTTCGCGATACCATTTTGTTGGATTAAGTTCATGTCATATAACCTCGGATAACGTGTATGAAGAAGTGGTACGTGGTGTTGAAGTAGTAAACTGCAAATATATTGTTAAAACGTGGAAGGCAGATAAGGGTATCTTATATGGAATTCCTTTTGATATTGTATTTTTCTTTTTCTTTTTCTTTTTCTTTTTCTTTTTCTTCTCGACGTTGTGACTATTTCACTCTAGAACTTTTTTTATTTGATAATATTCATAAATGTCCAGAATGTTGCAGTTAGGACATTTCACTAAAATGGAAGTCGTCCGTGAGGGTGACGAATTTGTATCATCAGAATTTGATGAACTGGGTGAACAAAAAGTTACTCCCGATGGTCATTTATTAAGTGGAAGAGAATATCGTGTAAGGACATTTCAACTACCTAAAAGAGGAACAAAATTATATATGATGGCCACTGAATGTGCTAAGGAACTTAATTACAGGGATTCATATTTATTTTTTAATAAGAATCGATCATTATATAAATTGATTGCGACTCAGGAGGAAAAAGAATCTTTAATAGAACAAAAAATATTGCCATATTCTTATCGATCAAGACAAATTGCTGTTGTAACTGCCAGATCCATGTATAGGCAGTTTGGATGCAGATTAATTAAAGATGGTAAAAGAGTTCGTGATGATTACTGGGAGAAATTGGCTATTGAACAAGGTTTTACTGAGGTTGATCCAATTATTCAGGATAGAAAGTCATTATTAGCTCATCAATTGGCTCAAAGTAGTAGTGGAAATGCCGGTACAGGTGGTACAGGTGTTACATCAGGAAATGATGGAGCTGCTAAGACAACAACTATCAAACTTGATCAAATTGTTAATAATTCTGACCAACTACCATCCACTAGTTTGAATCCTCAAGAACTTCTAAAGAACCAACAATCACCAATCATTACCAATCAAGAATCAGCAAATCAACCTGTTAACCCTATTAATCCTCAACAACTTGATGTAAACCCACAACAACTTAGTCAATCAATAAATCCACAGCAACTTGGTCAATCAATAAATCCTCAGCAACTTGGCCAACGGCTGCCACAACAACCTCTAGAGCAACAACAACAATCTACCCCTAGTGTTAGTGGCCAATCTGTTAATTTACAATTCATACCAAGTCCCCAGTCATCTCAACAAATACCTCCAGGAGTAATGTCTCCCGGAGGAGCTTCTGGTACTCCTGCCCCGGCTCCGATAAAGCGTCGTCGAAGACGAGTTCCAAAACAAAGCCCTAAACAACAACCTCTACAGATACCTTACAACAGCAATATCAACAGCAATATCAACAGCAATATCAACAGCAATATCAACAGCAATATCAACAACAATATCAACAACAATATTAACAACAATATTAACATCAATAATAATATTAATAATAATAACCAAGCATCACAACCAATTCAAATGATTCTTCAACCTCCACCACCCATTCCAACAATATCTCCTTTGGAAGCATTACAAATGCAAAGATCTTCAGTTAAGAATCCCGAACCTCCTACTATTGCTGAACGAGCAGCATTAGCAGCGCTACCAACTTTGTTAGCTCAGTTAGGTCAACCTTCATTAACATTTATTCCTGGGTCTGGAATTCCCGGATCAATAGATTTCCATCAACCGGTGGTTGCCGCTTCTACATCGTTAAGAGGTCTTGGTGGCTCTGGTATTGCTGGGACTACAGGGGTAGCTAGTGGTGGCGGTAGTGATACTAATACTGTTGTTACTAACCATCCTGCTTCGGGTCCTGGTTCACGGTCAGCTGGTGCAAGTGAGGTAGCTGGATTACTAGCATTAGGTCATAGTCATCATGGCCATCATGGTCACCATGGAGCATCTGCTACTGTCAGGCAAAAAGTCAATGAAAAACAAATTATAAACAGTCAACATATGGTTTTATCATTTAATAGCTATATTAATAAGCAACGTAAAGTCCGAAATAAGCTATGGTCCGAATTTTGGCTTACCGAAGTTGAAAATAATAGACAGAAAGTAAAGGAAGAAGAAGAGGAGTATCTCAAAGCTACTAATAATGATGATAATAATAATAGTAATAAAAGCTCTGATGATGACGACGATGATGATGATGATATTATTAGGGGTAATATTCGTCGTCGTCGTCGTAATAAAAGACGTCTCAATAGACCAGATCAGTTCCCGGTTTCTCTAATTTTCAAACCTAAAAAGGGAGGATTGGAAACTGAACAACCCCCACCTACTGAGATGCCTATCCCGCCTTTAATTTTGCGAACCCAGCAGAGGCATCTGATTGATCAACATCTTCGACAAATGCAATTACAACAACAACAATATAAATTAGCCAATCTTGGTGCCCTTCCTCCATTACAGAATCAAATACAATTCCAACCCAATTACTTGTCAACATTTCAGCAACATCCACAACAATTGAAGGGGCATGGGCTGTTGCATCATCATCAGCAACAACAGCAACAACAACAACAACAACAACAACAACAACAACAACAACAACAACAACAGCAACTACAACAACAACAACAACAACATCAACATCAACATGAACAACAACATCAACAACAACATCAACATCAACATCAACATCAAGCGATGGAAGCTCAACCTGCAACAAGTTGGCGTGGTCAACCTGCCGCCTGGAACAATTATCACTAGAAACGGAAAAGATGGGTCAGAAATGTTTTAAGATATAATCTATCTAATGTGTATTTTTAGTTTAATTCTATAAAGGAGTTTTTTTCAAGCGCTATGTCATAGTGTTCCGTCCCAGGCCACTTTGCATTAAATTTGTCGGTTCTCACGGCAGGCCACCTTTTGTGGTTGTCCTTAGTCCTCTAGTGGCTGAGGATCTAACCCCCTCTTCAGCGGCCTTGATCGATTGACCCCGTTTCACCTCCGGTGGCTGGTAGTTACCCCGACCTCCTAGCTCTTTCTACACTTGAGACTCCCCATCCTCCCATTTGACTTCGGCGACTGGGAGATTTTCAGTCGAGCGAAGCAAGCGACGGGGTCGGAGGCAGAGATGTCGGGCTATACTACTAACTCTTTAGGTTTCAATTTTTTACAGAATTTTGGCGTGATAAGAACGCCTCGTCTTATAAACATTATATCCAACAAACATTATACCTTGAACAACAATTACCATACAAAACAAAACCCAAATACTGTAACCACCTTTGTCGATGGCCGTATTTACAGTGTCCGTAAAGGTGCCAAGAAGATTATTGGTATGGTCATGAACGACTTTATCAATATTCTCTAATTTGGCATGTATTTTGTTCATTTCTGAAGATAGATGTTGTTGTTGGTCTGAATATCGTGATTGTATTGATGTATCTTGAGATTGAGCCAATTCGCGGATCGCAGTTTCCATTCTATCAATACGAGACTGAATAGCAGTCAATTTTTGATTAAGAGAATCAATCGAACTAAGTTTTTCATGAGTTGATAAGAATTCTTTAGAAAGTTCAGATTTGAGCGAGGCAATAATAGCATTTCTGAGAGTGTCAATTTGTGCAAGAGAAGGAATTTGGGTTTCTGATGGTATGTGTTGTTGGGGTGGATGCTGTTCATGTTGTTGTGGTATTGGCGGTGGCCGTTGTTGTTGTTGTTGTAGTTGTTGCTGTTGTTGTTGTTGTTGTTGTTGTTGTTGTTGTTGTTGTTGTTGTTGTTGTTGTTGTTGTTGTTGTTGTTGTTGTTGTTGCTGTTGTTTAGGAGGATGTGGTTCATGATGGTTCTCTTCATAAACAATATGTTTTTCTAAACTTGATAAAAGTATTGGATAAACATCAAAACTATGAAGAATAAAGCTGTCGGGATTTTCACTACTAGAAGCAGAAATACCAAAAAAATAATCTATAGGTAGTAAAACTTTTTTAGTTTCAAAACATTTCTGTCCATTAACCTCAACAATCAATGATTCTTTACCATAACCAACCCTTAAAGTGAAATGAGCACCAGTATTTCGATAATTGATTCTACATAGAGAGAATGAATTGTCACTAGCATGAGATAATTCATGAAAACTTGTACTGCCATCATTTAGATGTCCTCTAATAGCTCCTTTGTTAGATGCATCAGAGTCATCAGAATTCGACTCCCAGCCTAATGAATCCAATGTAATAGCTAATCCATCCCAATTATCCCTTGATCCATAAACAGGTCCTACTTCATTAGGAGTAGCTGCATACCATATAGCTAATCCATCTTCTTTACCAGGAGTGACTGATCCTGATACGCTTAAACTAGCTTCAATCGTCCATTCATCAAAAGGATTTTGATATTTGGTCCATAGCGAACTATGTTGATTTCCTTGTCCCAAATGGGTCAATACAATAGCTGAATCAGTAAAACTTGGATTTCCTTGAACATCCCATTCTGAAAGAAAAAGTTAGCAAAGCACTAAAGTCCACTTCAGTTAATCGTTTTTTAAGATAGGGGTAATGACGATTCAAGAAAATATTAGGGAAGAGAACGTCACTCAGAGGAACCCAGATACCATATTATACAGAACTAGTATTATCTACCTGCTTATTATCTAAGGTATTCTTGAACTCACCTTTAGGATTTTGTTTGAATGGCCGAGGAATTGACAAATATAAGTCAGGGGTAACATCAGGATCAGCAGCTTTTACCAGTGTGCCAAAAAGCAAACTAGCCGTAGCACCAAAGGTGATAGATTCAGTTATTTTCATCGGAAGAAACGCAATGGCAATTGATAAACTCTCCTATAATGAATGAATGAATGACAGAATAAACACGCACAATTTTAATCCCCCAAAATATTTAAACCTCTTCAGAAGATATATAAGAGAAGAAGAACAAGAAGAAATGAAATTAGGTGTAGTAGAGTAGTAGTACAGAGTAGTACAGAACAGTAGAAGCTGGACACGTCGAAACTAGCGCTAGCTGTTTGCATGCATGCACATGGTTTAATTGTACGGCTGTGCGGCAGAGGTAAAATACAACACCCTCCTATGCCAAAAATACAAGCTAAGTCCTGTCCTGGTCAGCTGCTGACCCCCAGCCCCTTTAGCAAAAACCTTCGGAGGTATTAGATCCTGTAGGAGAGCTAAGAAGCTGGGGAAGACCAGGCACATTCAAGATTATCGAGCGTAGCGAATGCTGGGGCTTTGGGGCTATGCCCCAGCCACCGGAGGCAGACCAGGCTAACTTAAAGTTATATTAAAGGGACATCTGTAATTTGGTTTTACAAATAGAAAGTAATAAATCCGGACCACTACCATCTTCTCATTCATTTGTTATTCAAAGCCAATCAAAACAATTGACTGACAAGAGACAATAGATCTTCGGTTTTGAATAATTTAGGCTTAGCCTCTGTACCTGACGATCAAGACGCACTTAATTCTAGCTAGCTAGCTGCATGCTAACTGTGGGGTAACTTAACCCGGAAAAAAACCTCGAAAATGGCAACGTTACCTCATCATCTTCGTCACGTTTTTGGTGTGTTGTGTCTTCAGTACATTTCATGCTACTATTATAATGCAGAACAGCGTTTCCCATCATGATAAAAGAAGAAAAATAGAAGATAATCCGGTTGGTCTTGATCTTCCTACTCATCTTCACAGCGCTTAGGACGAGTAGAGTCTACAGGAATTAAAGGAGGAAACTGTTCTTCTGATCAATCTCCTGGTATATCGGTTAATCGAGTCTTTCAAAGAGTTGAACGGTTGGATAGTGGATATATGTTTTTAGAAAATTTGTTCCAATACTTGGAAGGAAGATAACGTCTACAACTGATCTGGCTGAAGTGGCAGCTGGATCATGGACATGAAACTCCTCTACGACAAATATTTCGTACGATAAATCTCTTGCTCGATGATTCACCATACATCATGTCAATGTTCCCATTGCAGTTCGTTATGAAGTTGGTAGACTTGATGATTAAGAGGCTAGCTAGATGCCACGAGTTGGACAAAGAGATCGGTGATAGGTTTGAAGAAGCTGGTTGTTTTGAAATGTCAAGTGGGCTGAGAAATAGTGAGGTTAGGAGGCTCAACTTGAACTCAATATTAATCGTAGTGACCCCCTCCAGATCTTAGAACTATACAGCAATGTATTGTTTCTATGACAATGCGTAATATAGCTCAAGAAGCTGGTATCCGTGAGCGAGTTGGTTGCAGGAAAGAGATGCCTTAAATTAAATTGTAATTGTTTTTCAAAATTCTCTTTGATAGACTCCCCATGCTCTGGCTCGATCGGTTGAAGGAATCACTCAGTACTGATCATAGTTTATTTGTTTTGTATGTCGTAATTCTCCTGTCGAAAGAAAAGACGTTGGCTCTGCTATAGAAATTTATCCTTGGCTTTGATCATCTCGCCAAATTTATTAGAGAAGATCTCGATCGGCACGTATCTGCTCACTTAATCGTAGTCCTTAGCATTCTTATAGCTAATCAGTTTGGTGACACTGTCACAGCAGACCCACCGAAATAATCAAAATCATTCAGATTTGCTGTTAAACTATATAATTAAAATTTGTAAAACATAAACCAACTGAAAACAGTTATAAAATATAACTAGTCTGAATAAACCCTTTCAGTTGAACCGGGTGCACAATCAAATAGCTCAAACATATCCATGAAGGCTGAATATGTGGATTATGAGCATGATGTTTCTGAAATATAAGTGGTAGAGACGAGACTTAAGTAATAACGTGTTATCTGTAATTTAAGCAGATGCATGGGCTGCCCGATCCAAGCTACTAAGTCTTGGGCATGGCAAGAGCTAAGTTCGTTTTCGCCCCAGCTCTAGAGGAAATTATCTATCAGCTTCTTGATGTTTAAAAATATCTTTATTATTATATATTCAAATTATTGCCCACTAAACTATATTATGTTGATGATCATCAATAAGTTCCAAGTGCTAATTCCAGTTCAACACACTTCCGCTCATAATATCTTTTCTTATCCGTAAGGTCATTAATTTTTTTGTTCCTTTCACTAGAGGCTTGAGCAGTTAGTATCAAGAATATCCATGTCGACAACTAGAGAGAGCGCTGGTGGACTGACCATATTCCCGCTCGAAGTCCAACGCTATTTTTCCAGTTCTTCTACTTACGGGAATCCCGCAACAATAGTTGGATTTCTCTCTCATATTTCTCACACTGAGCTTCAAATCTGTCCAAATCTTGCTTCATTTTTTCTGCTGTCCAAATATTATTGCTACTCATTTTTAAGATAGAAGCTGATATCAAGAATAGGCAAAATAATTTTAATATCTAAAAGATAAAAACACTTTCTGTTACTTCCTTCGTTCATTTTGTTTCTTATATAGATTTTATTATTTGCTAAATGACTTGTCATGTTGTGACTTTCTCGTCCTCCCCAACAGATTGTACTTCCGGGTCTGGGAGCTTTTTCTATATTCACGAATTAGTCACCCTTATCAACACAATTCTATGCACCAGTGATAGACCACAGCCTCCTACTAGTCGTAGGAAGACATGTCATAATCCCCCTTTCTCGCCCCCTCATCTACAGTCGTTTTGCCTCTGACGCTGGTGAAGCACGGGACCTGTCACTTTGCTTAAATTTTTGAATCTGCTGACTCAGTGCTGAGCGTAGCGGCAGGAGTGGGGAATCTCCATGCCAGCCCCTGCGCTTTCGGTACGTTCGATCTGGCTATTTAAAAAATGTAGATCTATTAATATTCTCATTACATTTATCTGGTATTTCTTCATTATTAGGTTCTATAAATTTAATAGTAACAATAATAAATATGAGAACAACTAACGTATAAACTAAAACATAATATTAATAATTACATATAAAATGCATGAGACTAAGTATTAAGATCAATTAATCGAATAAAGCTTCATAGCTTCATAACTCCAAAGATCAAATCGTGTTTACATTACATCACTGGACTAAAGAAATCTGTACAATAACTCACTTGCTGACAGTATACATACGTAGTTAACGTTAATGGTTAACCGTTAACTGTTAGCGTACGTTTTTCCCATGAGTCATTAACCATTAGTTAACCCTGTTAAGCTTAGTAAGTACGTACGTACGAATTACGTATATGTACGGTATATCACACGGCTGAAAATATCTCTCTCATAATCCCAGTATGGAATATCCGCAGGAATTTTTCAATCGATCAAAGAAATTTAAGTCTAGCTTCACCAAAAAGTATTAGGAACAAAATAAGTTGAACGGGAAGAAAAGTAGATAAGGTCGTTGTTAAACACTTTCTGTCTTTTTTTTATTATTTTCACTGGTTTATTTTCATTTTCTCTTGACCTTTCATTTGTTTGACTTCTTCAATTCAAGGGAGAGATCCATTTTGTTTCTAGTTCAAGATCTCAAATCAGAAAAAAAAAATGTCATTTCTAGGTTTAGGAGGAAATCCAGCTTCTGCTGCTGGTGGTACTGTTAATAGACTCAAAATCGAAGCTGCTGAGGCTGAGTTAGATATGGTCAGTGATATGTTCAACCGATTAGTAGATTCTTGTCATACCAAATGTATTACCCAGAAATATACAGAAGGCGACCTTAACAAGGGAGAGAGTTTATGTTTAGATCGATGTGTTGCCAAATATTTCGAAGTTAACACTAAGGTTGGAGAGGTAAGTCTGTCCCATACCACCCAGATCCTAGGTTCGCTTCACTGCATTATGGTTCATCTCGAACAGATCCGGCGAAGCGAGCTTTAGGGTCTGGGGCCACCCAGCGGAGGCGAACTGGCAGGGTTAAAAGCGAAATGAGCCTAGGGATCAGGAGCGTGGCCCCGACCGACCGCCGGAGGCAGAGGAAGATGGGACAGGAAATGACTAACACTGTAGCATATGCAAAATCTTGGTAGTAGTGGTAACTTTATTGGACGATAGAATCTGGGAGATAAATTGTTTTGTACAGATATATGATGTTGTATATGATTTTTGTATATAGTAGTAGAAGTAGCAACAGAAGATGAACACAATTAAGATGATGGTATTTTTTATATTTACATGATTAAATAAGCAGGTGTGTACCTCAGGACAAATCATAAAGACTAGGGTCTGAGGCAGAGCACCCCAGACGACAGAGACATAAGCACCGGGACCGTACGGAGACCGTAGAGAGAGAAATTAAACGGGGTATCATTTTCCCCCTTCACAATCCAAAAAAATTAGCAACTCTCATTCGAACACCTTCATAACTATTCAATTTAGGTCTAACATCAAGATAAAAACTAGGCATTTCTGGAATAAGTGGATTTGGTTTACCAGTATAAAAATCAATAACATATTCAATCTCTTTTCCACATCGATTTATAGTCCAATCATGACGATCAAATGGTTTTTGAATTCCAAACATCATATTCCATCTTGCAGTAGGAGTTAATTTTGAAGCATCTCCTTCAAATCGAACTAACTGAGGCCCACCACAAGCTTCAGATCCTTGACCTTGTTCCCATTTAAGTATCTCGAACCACGCCCGTTCATTAACTGCATTATGAATTGGAATGATAGTTTCCATGTCTTTGGCATCTGGATCAAAACGTTTCCTTTTCATAGCATCGAAAAATTGTTGCTGAGATGGATATACCCAATTTTTTCCTGTTCCTGCTCTAGGAATACTTGAAACTTCTCTTTCTTTTGATAACAAAGAAGACGGTGATGTGGTTGAATTAGTTTCGAAAAGATCCAATCTATCTGACGAACAATTTTCTGTATTGGAAAAAGATGGTTTAGTTCCATTTAATAGAATATTTCTTGCACCATGATCCACTGGACATACATCAAGATTTCCTTCTGTTGGATGTGGATGACTAGCGGTAGCGGCACCAGCTTCTTTGGCCTTATCTAACCAAGCCTGCCTTGAAGTATGATCCACAGGACACTTATCAGACATTTAATAGGATAACTATGATGTGAACTGAACCAAAATGAAATGAGTTGAACTGAAATGAGCCAAACCTGAGCTGAACAATACCAACCTTAGTTGAACCGAACAAACTGAACGGAAGTGAACAGAAATCAGTCAATCAACCTGAACCGAATCAAAACTAACTGAATGCAAAATATACCAAAAAAAACAAAATAAGCCAAAATAATCCAAACCGGACTGAACGGAAAATGAAACTGTACGGGTCAAGGTAGACGAAGACAGAGAGAATATGGAGAATGAGAGGTAGAATCTTACACCGAAATTTATTTTGATGTCGGTCTGTCACGTGGATTGGAGTAAGAAAGCCGCATGAAGCAAGCTAGCTAGCTAGCGATGTTATCTGAAGCTTTCGACGCGGAGCAAGTGCCTAACAGAGAGCAAGCATGGAGACTTAATATTTCATATTTCTGGTAGATTCTCATTTCAATTAGTTTGTTAACTTTTTTTTTCAGTCCCAGCTTTACCTTCATTTGGTCGGCGAACAGCCTCCTCTTGCTTCCGACTACTGGCGTATGCCCCAGATCTCTAGCGTAGCGAGATCGGAACAGTCCTAGAACGTGTAACCTGGTTAATTCAAGTTCTCGAACAGTCAACACGATGTTAATCTCGAGCGAAGCGAGCAATCGGGAGAAAAAGGGAGGCTACTATTCTTTTCCACCTGTAGCGATCGCCCCGGCCGGTGAGATGCAGTAGTAGAATAGTTAGTAGTAAGCAGCCGTACATTGTCATGGATACGTATATTTCAACTTAAGATCTCGTGAATCTAGCAGTCCACTCATTTCACTTACCACGCCAGGGCACCTTTTGAAGCACTGGTGAAATTGTTATAATCTGGGAATTTCTATTATGCTATAAATTCCTATAATCCGGAAATTGTTATAATCCGGTATATCTAGATAAATTTGGATAATAATGAAGTGAATTTGAAGTAATATTATAATAATTGAGCTGTTTAGCAAAAACACTAAGTTAACTCTAAATCCTCTTTTTTCTGCATAAGGATATGCAAACTAATGTTTTTAGCTATTTAGTAGTGAAAAACGTTAACCTAACCTTAAAGTTAACTTAACACTGAATTCATATATGCACATGCAAACGGCTTCGTCTCACGTGTTTCCTGGCACGCAAAATTCCATATTTTTTTAATTGAACGACCTGACGCATCCCACGACATCAAAATACAACCGATACAAAATGAAAGCAACTTTGGAACGGCGGGAAAGCATCAGCGTTGGAAACTCTTGAATCAACCAGGAGGTTAACACGGGCGAGTGCCTGAAATTGATAATTCGAATTCCTTACAACTTTTGTCAGGCTTCTCCGTACGCGTTGTAGTGATTTTTGTTCGGAAATGGTGATACCTCGTTGAAAGCGATCTCTCAACTATATTCTTAAAACGGTATATGTGATGTGCTTAGCCGTGGCTAGGATTCCTAGGTACGTACCAATTTATTATTATTATTATTATTATTATTCAGCTTGTTCCTTATAATTGTCAATTATTGATTTCATAAATTTCTGCCTCAACCCCCTTAACTTCCTCTCATCTTCGTCTCTCGTTCTCTTATTCTTATTTCTCCTTCTACTTCAATCTCTCTCTCTCTCCTGATGCCAGCTATGGCTCAAGATTTTAAGGCAGCCTTTTCGGCTCCAGGAAAAGCTCTTCTAGCTGGTGGATATTTAGTATTATTACCGGAATATTCAGCATATGTGGTAGCATTATCGGCTCGAATCCACGCAGTAGTATCAGAGTCTCAGGGAGATAGTACAGTGATATCTTCATTATCATCGTCACTATCAGTGTCGCCTTCGTCATCAACATCAGTATCATCGTCATCTTCTTCGTCATCATCTTCATCATCGTCTTCGTCGTCATTGCCATCATCATCTTCGTCGTCTTCATCAACATCAACTATTACCGCATTAAGTCCTCAATTTAAAGAAGGTGAATGGATTTATGATGTAAATACAGGGGATTTGAGTGATGATACTAATTCCACACCTTTGAAACCAGTTTTAAAGAGCCAATATGGAAATAATCCATTCATTGAAGCAGTTATTCGATCTGTAATAGCTTATGTTGCTGGTAGATTAAAAACAAATAACGAATTATCCAAAAATGTTACAATAACGATATATTCAGATAATGCTTATCATTCACAAGCTGATTCAAAGTCAACGAATAGTAGAAAAACTCTTCATCGTAATGGAAGTATTGGTGTTATTAAGACTAGTAGTCATCATAACGGTAATGGTATTGATAGATTCCATTATTATAATAAAACTATAGGAGAAGTACCTAAGACTGGTTTGGGGTCTTCAGCTGCTTTAACTACTGCTGTTACAGCGGCCTTATTATCGTTCTATCAAAGGAATGCGCCACCATCATTTCAGGATAAGGACCTTGATATAATACATAATCTTGCTCAATTGGCTCACTGTACTGCGCAAAAGAAAGTTGGTTCAGGATTTGATATTGCTTCCGCAGTATATGGATCTGTTCAATATGAAAGGTTTCCTCCAGAAACAATTCCTAATGAATTATTTAATCCAGAATCTATATCTTGTGGGAAATTTTCAACCTTAGTAAAGAAGCTTGTTGATAAAAAGTGGAAAATGACCCATAGTCCATGTTCATTACCTCCAGGACTTAATTTATTAATGGGTGATATAAATAGTGGGTCAGAAACTCCAAAAATGGCATCTATGGTTCTTGAATGGAAAAGATCAAATCCTGATAGAGCCAATCGAATATGGAATGAATTAAACTCTGCTAATAAAGCATTAGTTTCTACATTATCAGAATTATCTAATCTTGCCAGTAAAGATTTCACTAAATATAACAATTTATTATTACAAACTGGAGCTTTAATAAAAGATGGAGAAGAAGGACTTTTATCTCAATTGAGAGGAAATTTTTTAAATATTCGTAATTATCTTAGAATCATGACTGAAGAATCCGGTGCAGCAATTGAACCGGAACAACAAACAAAACTTTTGGATAAATGTAATAAAATTCCCGGTGTTATTGGAGGAGTTGTTCCTGGTGCAGGAGGGTTTGATGCAATTTGTCTTCTTGTTTTAAAAGATAGTATAGATTCTATCAAAGCATTTACTAGTGAATCAACAGATCCTATTTTTTCTGAATTAACTTGGTTAGATCTTAGTGAGCAAAGAATTGGATTACAATCTGAATCTTTAGATTTGTATGAAGGAATGTGATGATATGAAAAACCAATCAGAAATATATATAGGACATATAAGAATAGGCATTTTGTATTCTAAGATAATAAATAATATACAGACATTAATAATTTAAAAATAAAAAACTGACACTGAGAGCAAAACGCAGATAACATTAACAGTCGCATATAGCCTCACTTTCCTGGTCTATTATCCCTTAGCAAGAGTGACAGTCGCAGGAGTATAATCTACTATAACCTGATCTCGACGTTCTTCTTCAAGTTTTTTCCCCATTTCAAATTCAAGAATTGTTTCTGTGAAAGCTCTATCAATATCTTCAGGTGTTGGACGAACGGGAACTAAATCAGGATAACGGCAATTCAGTTCATGAGTTAAGATATCAAGATTCGAACGTGATGAATTTTCATGTGAAACATATAATCTAATAACAGAATCAAAATCTGATTGTTCTAATTCATAAGTTTGAAATCTATTCTGAAATCCACTCATCATCTGTCGAATTGCTCTCTCCCCTAAAACACTTTTTTTGACTGTATTATGATGATCTCCTCTGGCTAATACTCTATTACTAGTGATTGAATTTAATTGAGACATATTTGAATGATCAAATAATAAGCCGACATAAGTGATATTAGAAGTGAATTTTAAAAGCACTTCATTAATATCTTCTATTAATTGAGTTCTTTCCCTTTGAAGATGATTATTTCTCTCAGCAAACACTACTAATGGAGGTGGTGTAGATGAAGAAGAAAATGATGGCGAAGAAACTATTCCTTCATATTGAGATTTCAAAGCATCAAGAATTGTCTGAATGTATAATCCTTTACGATCATGAGCATCTAGAGCTATATCATCATTTTGAATAATTTTCCAGCCAAACAGTCTATTTAGCGATTTTCCAATGGTTGTTTTGCCGCACCCAATGGTTGCTACTGGTACGATGATATAGATTCTTGGGGTTACAGGAGATGGTTTTTCCATTGACGAAGAGTTTTTGAAATGAAGACAGATCAACAGATCGATAACGATTGCCTCAGGAGGATGATGAAAGGTAAAGAAATAAATTGAAAATTTCAGGTTTTAGGAGAAATATGATTCATTACAAAAATCGATGAAATGTGGGGTTTAAAAAAAATCTGCAGATTATATTTTATTTATTCGAAACGACATGGCGTGACTTCAAGTTCATGCATGCGATGAGATCAAAAGTTTATTTGCTATTTTCCAGTTTTAGGGCTGTTCAATCTGCATAAAAATTAAAATATCTCATGTATTCTAATCTGGTACGATGAGTTATGCAAAAAAATGGGGCGATGATTATGTATGTATAGAAACACTCTATAACTTGTTACCGCTTCGAGCCGCGGCTTAAAGCTTTTTTAATTCCTCTTATCTGCAGATAAAACAAATAGATCACCATCAGCCAAATTAATTCATCATCGTGAGATCAGCGGGAATGTACGTACTTGTTATCTCTCCTCTTCATCCCTTCATTCTTCTGAGTTATCCTGCGGGGAAGGTTTGCCGCTTATCGAGGCGCAGGGCAAAGATAAAGTTTCATTCCAGCCTACTTTGAGTTAGACAGATGCCGGTACAGCCCGTATTAGGTAAATAATCAGATAGATCTTTTCATGATCGCATCTGAAAATATAACGTTACTAGTGCACGTGCAATATATGAGTTTAAATTTCCATTATGCCGATATATCACCGAAGTAGATTTTAATAATAAAAATAATAATAATAATAATACCAATATATTCTCAATAAAAGTCACAGGCTCTATCCTCCCTGCCGGCCTTTGCTCCTCTTTAGCTTCTTAGGTAGTGGCGGCCGCCAAAAAAAAATTTTCACTTCATTGCTCACACCCTTTGGGCGCATCAACTTTTATTGATATGATCTTCCGGATTCTTCCCCACTTTTTTTCTCCGGCTACTTCCGAGACTTTGTGGGGTCTTTGTTTTGCAGATCTTGCTTATATCGTTGGACTTCTTTAACGCGGCGGCGATAGGAAGGACCAGTCAGACCACACTCTGGCAAAGTCTAAATTCCCAACGAGCGGCCAACGAAGGCCATATGGTGCAGCTGGACTTGACGACTGCAGTAGCAAACAACTTATGAGATTATTCAAAGTAATCTATCAACCCAAGTTAGCCAGCCGCCTTGCCTGACTTCAAGGAATGAGCTAATCCCAGAAGCCATCATTATCTTTAGCCTAAGTTTCAGCTGGCAGACGTTCTTGTAATCAGCTTGAAATGAATTATGAATTTGAGCCGCGGCTTATTTGATTTGGATTCGAGATTATGATTCTTATATCCTTTTGTTTCCTTTGAAGAGGTAATTGTTAGAGGATCTTGAATCCTAAGACAATTGGAATCTCGTATATTGACGCGTTCCTCTTCCACTCTCATCAGTCTCATGAATAGTATGAAAATAATACTCTGATATCTTCTTTATGCTCTTTTTTAAAATATTAAAATAGGGGTGAATATCTAATTTCATAAACTCAAAAATAGACAATCAACAAAAAAGTCAATAGGATTAATGCTATTTTCCCCGCAATACTACAAGGGATCTATCCTGAAACTTATATATGATGGATGTGAATAAAAATCATAACAAATGCTTTAGGGTAGTTAATTCTTTGGATATTCGAATATTCATTATGGGGTATATCCCAAATAGGAGTTGAAACCATGATGGGTATCGGCCAATTAGTTACAGATTTATGGATATTCTTCTACTATATAGATATTCCCTTAGCACCGAGAAAGAAAAAAGTGCTGGTAGGAGCATGTATAGATTGATATCAATACAAAACATGGCTGCAACTACTCAGATTTTTGCTACTGGTGTCGGTAATAATCCTAGAAGACGGAGTATATCTATACCGGCGAATACTGATGAGGGAACAGAGACTTCGCTCACCTCTGGAAGAGGAATTGAAACTCTTCGCGCGAATATTCTGGCTATAATTGATCTTCCTTATTTAATATATAATACAATAATTGTGGTTTCCATAGTTTTCTTATACGAATGGCTTATTGTCCGGAGTAGAAGATGGCAAAACACTTATTTCGAAAAGCAAAATTCATCGTCGACAATTGGTAGTAATGATATTAACGATATTAATATTAAAACAAAGAAGACTAACATAAAATCTGGAAAGAAACTAATTGTTGAAAAAAAAGTCAAGAACAACTACATGGAGGTGGAGGAAGAAGAAGAAGAGATAAAACGTCGGCACCATTCTTTGGATGAATATAATGATGATAGATTTTTCGACGAAAATGATGATGAGGATGACTATGAGGATGACTATGGAAAACATAATGATGATTCTAATTGTGATAATAATATCATTATTGAACCAGTAACCTTGAGCAAGAAAAATAACAAGAACATATCATCTAGGTTGGGCCATAATAGAACATCGCCCAAGTATGGGTCACCTATCAATAACCATGTTGGGATTAATAATGATATTAATGGATTATCAAAGTTATCATCAGCCAACAAACTAACTCCTCCAAAGTCTTCTTCAAGATCTCAAGTTAACGGTAATATTAACAATTCCCGTTATCCATTTGCAAATGGTTTATCCACTATTTCTGAACTTGTTGAACATAATCATGGCACCACCACAGCCAACAATTTCGACTTGGGCCCTGATGAAACTGCTTGGTTCATGTCAGGTAGTGGTGCTAGTTCTCCTTTTTATTCACCACCGTCTTCGCCACCTCCTCCCGTATCTACTCCAGTAAGTTTAGAAATAGAATCACCAATAACAACAACTACTAGTACAAATGAAGATATACCATATTATGAACAAGCTGAATGGTATGATTATTGGAATCCCTCTTCTTTAATTAATACAGCTGACGCAGTAGCAGGTAAAAATTGTAATCTTGAAAGACTTGATCTTGATAGATTAGATGAAGCTATGAGAATTACTATGAGAGATAGAATGCCTGTTGATATCAAACCGGATGAATTTCACAATACAACTCCTATTAAAGCCGATGAAGAGCATATGGTCGCAGAAACTGATGATATGGTAACAATATTATCTCCGAACTCGTCTGATGTCAGTCGAAGTGTCAGCGAAAACGCGAGTGGAAGTGGAGGTGGAAGTATAAGTACTAGTACAAGTACAAGTCTGAGTGTCAGTGCAAGTGGCAGTTCTTCAATGGGACAAAAAAGTGATCAAGAATTGACTTCTGCTGTTCTGTATTCAAGGAAACAGATATCAGTTTCTTTAAATTCATCCGGTATTGGAGATAGAACGAATGTAATAGAACCAGAATTTAATGGAAATCAGCAGCATAATAGGAATAATTCCTCTGAATTTACGGCAGGATTACATATGACATCTAATAGCGTATATTGGCAAGACCGGGCAAAATATCATAACAACAATAATAATAGTAATAATAATTATAATCACATTATTCGACATCGACATAGTCATGGTCACCATCATCATAATCATCATCATCATCATCATCACCGTAGTTATAGTCATCATAATGATGATATTCAAACCCATTATCGTCATCATAGATATAGTAATAATAATAATATCATTGCAGAAAGTTCTACAATTAATACTGGCACAATATCAAATGGGAATGGAATTCTTGCTGATTCCAATTTAACTGGACAATTAATCAAAATTGTTACTGATAGAGGACATGGTAGTACAACAACAACTTCAACACCATCTCCTACACATTCTATTCCAACTGCAGAACAACAATTAGGTAAATTAGAGGCCTATGTTGGTATTTTGAAACAACAATTTAGACAAGGAGCTGATTCTCCAATTGGTGGAAGATATGGTAATTTTGATAGAAGATACGGCCGTCGTAAGATGGGGCGTTGGAAGAAAAGAAGCAGAATATTTTGGTATAGAAAACTATGGTTAAGATTAAGAGGGGAAAAATGGGACATGAGGAAAGAGGAGTAAATTGACAATGGTGATAAACTTTCCATGCCTGTGAACTGATATATATTCAGAAATATAATAATAATAATATACAGAAATATACAGAAATATAATCAATTGATTGAATACAAAAGCCAAATCAAAGGGTTCGCGAGAGTACGACCGGTGCACTTATAGTCCGTTCTCATCCTCTTCTCGCCTGAGTCCGGCGGCTGGGGCTTTAGGAGTCAAGGGTCGAAATGTTAAATCTAACTGGTCTACTATTTCCATAGCTTACAGAGAGAAAAGGCCTGGAGTTTTACACTTCACTCGGGCATCGGAGGCCGTCGGAGGCAGATATGAGGAAGTTGTCCTTACCATCTCTCGAGAATGGTGAGAGAGGGTGTAGATAAGGGCACGGCGAGTCAGTCGGCGACACTCTGGACAGAGACTTGTCCTTCTGTACCAGACCTCGGATCACCTGGTTAAATATGACGACGAAGGACAACCTCTGAGGTTGAGCGAATCTCCAGACCGTTGGAGCGTTGACGCGAAACCCTACGGGGTCTGGGCCTGAGCACAGCCGCGGAGGCAGGGTCGAAACGGAGGAGACCAGGCATGTTCTAGAAGCAAAGGAAAACCAATTCTGGGTCTGATAGGCAATACACTCTCCCTGCCTCGGGTAAGAATTGGAATATCAACCGCCAGCCATAATTATCCCGGTAAATTCGAGCTCGAATTCTCGTATTTGTGCGGCTCATTAGATCGAGTCTCATCGAGGAGATCATCGGGTTACAATATCATGCAGACAATCCTAACGGGAGATTCAGGGTGTTCAGATCAGCACGAAATACCATTTATTTATTTATTTATTAAATCTACTTCGATCCTCGCCCTCCAAAGAATAGGTGGGACAGTGCATTGCTTACGTAATTTCAATATAAAGTTTGTTTCGTTTCAGTTTCTAGATTCCAGCCCTGAATTCACCATATCTTCAGTAGCTGAGTTCTTTTACTCAGTCCCCGAATGTCTGACCATATGTCGAACAGTAGGCCTAGAAGGTTCGGAATTCCGATGTAATACGAGACCCGTCTTCATCATCGATCATTATCATGTTCCAATATTGACTTAAGCAGGTCAAAACTAGCCCACAGATAGACAAATTCCAGAAACGTTTTGTGTGAGGATATACGTTGTAACCATAACTTAATAATGCATTGTTAATCTATAGTTAAAACTTTCCAACCCAGCATGTCCGAGACCCGTAGCTCTAGCTCTAACTCTAGCTCTACCCCCAGGAGCCGCCGACCTTGTCAATTTCTATATGATGAAGTTAAAGTTAACCTTTTCAAATAGGTTAACTAGACGTAAACCGTTTAATCCCCTGACCCAGGATTAAAGCTAGAACTGTAGAGTCTTGGTTAGGCAAGCAAGTTAGTGAGTTGTGTCAAAACGAATTGGCAAAGATTAACGTTAACTTATAACGAAAGGTTTGGTCGGTTACATGCATATAACAAACAAAACAACAAAAGAAAAAAACAAAAAAACAAACTTCCACCTGAATCCCGTAGGAGGAGTTAGGGAAACCCCCTCCCGACTCTATTACTGAGAATGTTAATTATTTATAACCATCTAACCGTTTCAGTGATAATTTGATGTTATTTCCCGCGGATTTACCCCTTTAACTCCGGTGAATAGGTGCCCCAGGCCCCCCAGCTACCCTCAATAATTGATGGTTGCTATAACGGAGTTGCTATAACGGAGTTGCTGTCAGCTCGTGAGTGGTACGACATGTTATATGGATTATTTTACTCATATCCATCTCCTATCTTATTTTCTTTTATTTTTATTTTTATTTCAAATTTTAATTTTTTTTTTCTTTTCTTGGAATGTTAAATAGCAGAAATAGTAATATCATTAAATTGTTTAGTTCTTCTGTTTCTTCTGTTTCTTCTGTTCGTAGTGCTTCTACTTATATCATCAATCCCGCTTATACCTCGGTATCTAATCCTTCAATTTTAAGAAACTCCAAAAAACGATCTAATAAGAATATCAGCATTGGCTCACAGTTAATATTGCTCCCAAAAAGAAGTATTTATAGTCAATTAAATCCCCAAAAAATTATTGTATCACAACTATTCTTATCAACACAATCCCACAATTTCAATCGCAATTTCTCCAAAATGTCTGCTGCTTCCTCATTTTATGATCTTAAACCTGCTGATAAATCAGATGAGCCTTTTGATTTCTCTACTTTAAAAGGTAAAGTCGTTCTTATTGTTAATGTTGCATCCAAATGTGGTTTTACTCCTCAATATAAAGGACTTGAAGAATTGAATAAAAAATACGCCGACAAAGATCTTGTTATTCTTGGATTCCCTTGTAATCAATTTGGTCATCAAGAACCTGGTAGTCAAGAAGAAATATCTGAATTCTGTCAAGTTAATTATGGCGTTACTTTCCCAGTACTAAAGAAGATTGACGTTAATGGTGCTAATGCTGATCCTGTTTATAATTTTTTGAAATCTAAAAAATCTGGTCTACTTGGTTTTAAGGGTATTAAATGGAATTTTGAAAAGTTCCTTGTTGATAAAGAAGGTAATGTTGTTGAACGTTGGGCTTCTACTTCTACTCCTGCTTCTCTCGCTCCTACAATTGAGAAATATCTTTAAACGAATTATTGTCAATCTGTTAGTTTAATAAATTTGTATATCATTCTGTTTCTTGCCAATGCCCAAATGCCCATGAATGAGATCTAATAATGGAGAATCTGGGTCGAGATGGGGGGACACCTTAAACCTCTTTGCTTCCCATACCCCTAGCTCGCTCTCGTTACGCATATCATATCATCTGGCACGGAGCGAGAGCTAGAAGTCTACTCTCCAGCAGCCGGAGGCAAACGGAGGCAAACTGTATGGGTCCCGGACCACAATTTCAATTTCGGTTTTAAACATTTGATTATTTTTACAATAAATCCGTATCTCTACGTTATATATTATTAAAAGACCATTGAATTTTTGCTATGGCGCCTTTTGCCTTGACCCTTAGTCTCTCTAAGAAACACTCGAGCCACGAGATGATGCTCTAGACCCCGACTTTACCTTGGAAACAACAGATTTTAATTTCTTTTTGTTAGGCCCCAACGACGTTTTGCTTCCAACACTTGTTTCAGCTTTACGCTTATGGCCTATATTACTATGACCATTAACATTGGTATTGCCAGTAGTAGCAGGTTCGCCTTCGAACTCACGTACAATACTAGAAATAATTGTCGCACATCTTCGACTCAACTCCATAGGTGTCCTAGATAAAAAGAACCAATCGAATCTAAATAATGGTGAATCTCGAATAGCATCTCGAATCTGTTCATATAAATTTTGAGCATCAAGTCCAAATCGATGCAATTGTACCGCTAGAAATCGATCTTCATCTTCTGAATACATTTTACGTCCATGACCAACATTAACCGGGAATTCCATCTGTTGAAGTGGAGCACGATACGCTTCAACTTTTTGTTTCAATAGTTCCTTTTGTCGCTGAATTTTTAGAGCTTTTTCTTCACCTGCTTCAATCTGAGCAATATATCGATCATATCCTTCAATTTCTGTATATCGACGCCAAAATGTGTCCGCATAACGACGAACTTCTTCCGGATCTTTTTCTTCGAATTCTTTTACTATTGAATCAATATTATCACGGCCATATTTGGCACTAAGTTGAATAAAATGATTGAAATCTCTTCTAGACCAATTACTAAACCCTTCTTGTGATAGACCTTGTTTCTCTTCAATTTCTTCTTCTGTTAAAGGCTCAGCATCGTCAATTTCCGATTGTTCAAGATCTCGTTCTGCTTCACGGGCTTCTAAATCTTCTTCAGGGCCTTCGGCAATAGGAACTTTATATCCAGCCTGTTTACGATAATAAGAAGTTTCCTTTTCTTGTAAATCCACAAGTCGAGGTGGATAAAATTGATGGTCTTGAATATTGATTTGTTTAGGAGCTTTAGGAGCAGCTGGTGGTTTAGGAGCTTTTTCAACTGCATTAGCTTTATTAGCTTGATTCATAACATCTTTGTAATAACCGTCAATCGAATAATTCTCTTTTCTTTCTCTTTTGCCAGGATTAATCCAGAATTTGCCAGGATTCAAACTGGTTGATTTGTCCTTTTTACTAAAATCTTTACCATTCCATTCATAAGCCGAATCAGCACTAAACTTTTGAACATCATCCAAACCAAGTTTCTCAAACTTGGAATTTAATAACTGAGTCTTTTGTTGACCTTTAGTAAGAATTGAATCCAAATCATCTTCCATTTTAACACCAGTTTTAGACCGATTAAATACTGCCTCTGCACCATGTTGGATCATACCAATCAAATCATTTTGAGAAGCGGCTTGTGAAGTATTAATTTGTGCCCGACCTTGTTGAATAACTAATTGATCCAATCTTAATTTTTGAGCTGCCCTTTCAAGAACTTTTTCTTCAATAGCATTTTCAGTAACAAATCGATAAACATATACTTGTTTAGTTTGACCAATTCGATGAGCTCGATCCATAGCTTGTAAATCCGCTTGGGGATTCCAATCTGAATCGTATAAAACAACAGTATCAGCAGTTGTAAGATTAATACCTAAACCACCAGCTCTTGTAGTTAACAGAAACAAAAATTTCTCTGATCCTGGTTTATTGTATTCATCAATCGCAGCAATACGATCCTCATGAGCAGTAGAACCATCAATTCGACAATATTTATAACCTCGAAATATAGAATAGTCTTCCAATATATCCAACATTCGGCTCATCTGTGAAAAGATAAGTACTCTAGATCCTTGCTTTTTAGCACGAGCAAGTAGTTTATCTAGAATAATCATTTTCCCACAATTATAAATAAGGTGTTCATCTGTAGTATAAGGAGGACCAGGCTCAGCACCTTCGAATAAATAAGGATGGTTACAACATTTTCGTAGTTGCATTACAATATTTAATAATCTGGTTTTTTCTCTTTTACCTACTGCTCCGTTTACAGCGTCAATATCTTTTTCAAGAATTTTCTGATACCACTTCAATTGCATATCCGACATACCTAAATATAAATTGATTTCCTTTTTAGGTAACAAAGAGGTTTCAACGTCAGATTTAATTCTTCGTAATAAAAATGGTCTCAAAACTTTGTGTAATTGTTTAACTACTGAATCCTGATCAGGTTTTCCATCACTACTCAGACCTTGTCCTTGTCCTTCAAACCATTCGTCAAATACTTGAGAATCCGAAAACACATCTGGGAGAATAAAATTAAGTAGTGCCCATAATTCATGTAGATTGTTTTGAAGCGGCGTGCCAGTGACCAAAAGTCGATTTCTCGAGTTGAATAATCTAATTATTTGAGACAACATTGACTCCTCATTCTTGATTCGATGAGCTTCATCAATAATAATATATTCCCAAGCAAATTTCTTGAGATTAGTCTTTTCTCTTAAAACCATTTCATAAGAAGTAATTAATACATCGAAATCACAGGTTAATAACCTATCATTTATAAGGGCCTGCCTAGTTTCTTTATCTCCTTGTAAAACCAAAGTACTAACTTCAGGTGTCCATCTAGTGAATTCTCTTTGCCAATTATCCAAGGTTGATTTAGGTACTACAACTATATGTGGACCAGCAATTCCTCGAATATATCTTAGATATCCCAAAAATGCGATTGTTTGCAAAGTCTTACCTAGCCCCATTTCGTCAGCCAAAATCCCAGAAATATTGTTTTCATATAATGAAATCATCCAATTCAAACCTTGGATTTGATATTCTCGCATTGTTCCATTAATATAGCCCGGTGATTCGGTGAAAATCGTAGTAGCAGCAGAGTCTTCCTCTTCTTCTTCAATAAGAAGTTCGGCATCTTCTTCTTTTTCAGTTTTCCGGTGTCGAAGATTACCATATGATCCTTTGTCATCAGATAATGATGATACATCAATATCAATATCTTCAAGTAAATGCTTAAACTCTGGATCAGTCTTTGCTCTAGCATTAATAAAATGTTTGAACAAATCGGTTAGTCCAATCAGATATTTAAACCGTTTGGCTGAATCTGCTGCTTTCTTTTTATTGAGATTTTGTTGTTGTTCAAGGAAATAATTTCGTCTTTGATTATTGAGTTCTGATTTAGTTAATTCAATAGGGACAGGAGTTGCAGAGGGCTAAAATATGTTAGAAAAGAAAATAAACAAAATAAACAAAATAAACAAAATGAATCAATCATTTCGTGTGAAAAACCAAACGCCCCAGCCGCCAAACGGAGATGGCCAGGGCTACAGCCACCCCTCAGTCTCGGGTATACTAAAGACAACGAGGTCGGGAAAGGCGATTCCAAATGACAGGCACCCATCCAAATAACTCGCCACGATCTCTTAGTCTTGGTTGCAATATTCATACTCACCTGAGGAGTTCTTGCCCTCGATGGGGCTGCTGATACCAAAGCAGATGGAAAAGTAGATGGAGCTTCCGACGCGACTGATTCAACATCAGTTACATTCTCATCATTCGTAGAAGACTTTACAGCACTAGTGCCATTAGATATTTGTTTTTCGTCAATCTGCTCCTCGGATTTTAATACCGAGGCGGAAGCAGTTGGTTCAGTATCGGTCATATTAGAAAAGAAGATTATGCTGACGATAATTCAGATTCAGTATGATTCAATCTAATTCTGCTGCTGAATATTACTATTCTTTTCTTTAAAATAATCAAAGAAAACGAATAATCGATCTCTGATCCGAACAATGAAATAATCAAATTGTGATTGAGATAGTCAAATGACTTTTGCTCGAACGTGAACAATATCAAAGCCTCGAACGAACGTGAACTGTGAAATAATGGGATTTGTCAACCTCTACCGCAAACAATGAAATAGGCCAAATAATGATTTTCAACGCGAAGGGAACAATGAAATAATCAAATAGCGGAAGTCAAGAAAGAAAGGATATTCAGTTCGGGGACTAGGGTTATATTTTTTTTCGAATTTACAGGGTACCGGTATTAGGCGTTCTAGTGCGCGGAGAGAAGAACGTAAAATATAAGTTATAAGTTACGTACGTGCGTATACGTACCCGCGTTTGCGCGGCTATTTAGTCGACTGACTCGACTCAACTGACCACCGGGCTTTATTTGACGAGTCGAGAGGTTCGGAGTTGGTACCCTCTAGCCCTCGCTACGGTCGAGAATCAAATCGATTGCTAAGCTACTCCAGACTTGAACGACTTTCGCTCGAGCTAGGGGTCAGGGGCATAACCCCAGCCGCTAGGCTCCATAAGCAGGCAGAGAGAGATCCCTGACAGTATTGACAGAATTTAACAGGGTTCTACAATTCGTTGTATTCATTAACCTCTACGCTAAATGGTTCTACCAAGTCTATCCCAACTTCGTAGAATAATTCTTTTCAAATCCCATAGACTCATCATCAATATCATCATCACGAATCATTCTTCCAGTTAGCAAAAAAACACAAATAACGCAAGAAGAAAGTCCTGTCAATAACTAACCTAGCATCCAAATGTGACAATTTCGATAGAGCACTATCAGTAGGAGGAGGAGCTAGTGCTGATTCTATTAATGCAGGAATCATATATTCATTATCACAATAAGGGCAAAATGAATCTGCTTCGTCAAAATCTGTCAAATCCTAAAATTTTAAAAAAGTTAGCTAGCCAAATAGCAATCATTTAGACGTCTTCGTGTCGAGCGCGGTTCGCTCGCTGTTAAGATCGTATTCCACTACTTCTGTAGTAAAGTACAATTTGCAAGAGAAGTGGGTTAACAGATCCGGAGGTATCATCTTATCTCATACTTTTCTAAACGCCTTTTTGCATTTTTTACATATCAAAGACATTTCAAGAGTCTTTTTCAGTGGGTGATCTTCTTGTTCCACATGACCTAAACATATAAAAAAAGATTAGAAACAGAATACGCCTTATAGGAGGAGATGATACTGAAATGAACTTACATTGAGGACAATCATACCATTTTCGACAGCACTATACGTCATGTTAGTTAGTTGAACAGATTCTCTCGACGCAACGCAACACGATCTTAACCTCGAACGAAGCGAGCCATGGTGTAAGGACAACTAGGAAACGCCTTAGTTACTAACCTGGGTTCTAACCGAGACTTGAGCATTCAATATATGTTTGCACATTATTTAAGAAATCAACATCAGCCAACTATAAATGGATTTCAAGATCAGAGAGATAACATTCCCCCTGGGCTATTTCATTAAATCTGAGCCTCTCCATGAGAGGCGCCTACGGCTCAAGAATAAGAAATGCTATTCGGATATCCGCCTGTGAAGTACAAACAAGTCGAATTAATTCTGATAGAAAAAATAAACTTTTGTTTTTTTAAAAGTATAATGTGCTAGTAAAAGATATACAGTAATATAGAGATAGATATTTCCGGAAACTACGAAGGGCAAGTGCGTTTTTCACCATATAAATGAGTTATTTGAAGTCTTATAAAGGACGTTTTATAAATCGTAATGACTTTTTACGATTGCGGCTCAACCTGCGCGCATGGAAAGAAACGCGGATCAGTGCGTGAACACAATTCAAAAAATATTTATTCAATAACTAGTGTCAGAGTAACTTATATCGAATGACTAATATGTAGGTGTCTAGCTGCCGTTATTAATATGTTCCCGAGTAGCAGCCGATGGTGAAGTAGAGTTGATCAATGGGAGACGAGACTAATAAGTTTCAGTATTGTAGTACAACTATTACCGTGTTATTCTCGGTCAATTCCAGCTTTAATATCTTAACAATCTCGAATCAGTCGAATGTTATTCTTTTTTTTGTTTTATTTAGTTTATTTAGTTAATTTCGTTTATTTCGTTTATTTCGTTCATTGTTTTTTCTTATTTATTTATCTACCTATTTGCTTCATATTCCAGTCTTTTCTGAGCTGTACAGTATTGTATGTACCCTCTGAATGCGATTATCTAAGCCGGCCTGAAATTTCATAACACGTGATCCGCTACCGTATTTAAAATTTGTAAGATAAGGTTGGGAATTTTAAGAAAAGAGATGCATGCAGATAGACCAGATACTACCCCCTCACTTCTCTCAAATTCAATAGTCTTCCGTGTACGTAAATATAATCTAATCAATTATGACACCATCTGAAGATTCAATCTCTGGATCCGGTACTTTCTCACGGATCCGATCTTTACGTTGAAGATAGCAGGCAACTAACGTCAATATGAAGCCGAAACCTGCAAGAATAGCATTGTATACGAATCCAACAAAATATCGCGGCATAGCAGTA
>JAJMIF010000104.1:42227-75797 GCA_030583505.1 Sugiyamaella castrensis
AGTAAAAAAAAAAAAAAAAAAAAAAAAAAAAAAAAAGGTCAAATCCAGACGTTCAAAACTTTCTCTCCTCTGCTGATTTTGAGCAGTCGGGTTACAGTCGTACCGCTCCAGCTCTGTCTAGGATAAAAACTTACCCAAGAAATAAGCAAACCAATGTAGCCCAGTAGGAATATCCCAAATTGCCAACAAAGTGCTTCCAAAAGATTGAAGGAAAAAATAGAGCAATATAAATGGCCAAGTGATACCACCGTAAGCGTCAGCTACCCATGCTATCACTAACGTAAAACCAATTCCTAGACCGTGAGCTGCGGTTGGATAAATATTATATTGAGTAGGTGTATACCCCAAGGTTTTTAACCAACCTTGGAATGCCGGCTGTCCTGAAGGTTGACCAGAATTATTATAAGCTAAGAAAATCAAAGGAAATAAGTATATATGCCAAGTACTGAAAACGCGCTTTAAAACTGTTTTATTTACGGTCCTTTTTGTCTCAAGCTTTTTAGTTTTATTCTTCCGCGCTACAGCCACTCTTCGATCTCTTTCTGTCAGATACCAAGAATTTGTAGTTTCCGGTGTATTTGGATTTCTAGATATGTCAGTCGAAAAGAAAAAAAATGAACCCTGCTGTATGCCAGATGCCATTTCTGGACACTGCCCCTCAGGAAATTTAACCTCAGAACTTACGCGATCATTGTATATATTGCAATTGGAAATGAGATAACTGCATCTAATACAAATAACCATTTATAAGGCTTCAATCGTGTATCAGAAAGTCCATGTATAATGGCGGTTTGTAGATAACCAGTCACCATACTAGCAGCAACCCCTGAACAAGCAAACAAAGATGCTCTTTTAGTTAATTCTTCACTTAGATACCAAGATCCGAGCAAGAACTCAACAGCGGGAAAAAATCCCGCTTCCGTCAATCCGATGAAAAAACGAACAACATATAACTTCTGATAGGTGTCACAGGAAATGGTTAAAATGGTCAAAGAGGCCCATATTAATTCAAGAGTTCCAAGATAGTATCTAGCAGACACGCGATGAAGAATTAAATTCGAAGGGAATTGACCAAGAATATAACCAATTGTCCACAGAGATTGCATATAATTAAGCTGTTCACCATCCATCCCTAGATGTTCTTTCATTCCATTTATATAAGCAGTGTTAACATTATTAAGATTGAGGGTCTTAATAAAATATCCCAACATTACTGATGATAAAAAGAATGCATCTAACTTGAATAAAAAGCTCCTTTCAGCGTTACTTCTGTCAGCTGAATCCCAGAATAGTTTGCTGATTTTATACTTCCAACCTGGTTCATCTTCTTCTTCTTCATCTAAATTCAACGATGTTTCCTCAACAGTTATATCACCATCTTTAACTAAATCATGACCACGAGGTAAAGGATTACCGGTGATCAAAAGAGGTTGGGATTCATCAACCAGATTTATTGAAATTTCGCTTATTCTTCTTTGTTGTCGAAAAAAGGAGCTATACCAAGGTGACTTCATTCTGCTGTCGTTGCTCCCATTCACCATATTGTAGAGATATTGTAATCAAATATCGAAAAGAGAATCGAACATGCAACAGCTTATCAGGCATTAAACTTCTTGTTAAATGATAAAATAAGAAGTTAAATTATCTATCGGCAACATCTTGTAAAATAGTTTACTAAGACGGCCGCTAGCTAAGCTTTAGCGTACTACCCGTGTTATCCCCCTCAATTGCCAATCATGTTATCAGATCTTGTGCAGAAGATAAATTAACACCGATATTGTCGCGAGTCGCCAGTGCGCATGCAAATGGCGATATCGATCATCATAACAATAGTCACGTGCATTCTAATATTACGTCACGGCGAACGGATTTGGTTTCAATCTCAGACCCGAAGCAATCGAAAGATTTGAGAGCGTTGAATGATAGTGACAACCAGATAATCCACCCTCCGGATGTGGACCGGGACGCCCAGAAAGCCCAGTATGAAATTGCTTGGTTTATTTTGTTCTCGTAAGATAAGAATAAAATCGGCAGTTATGGCAATTATGGTTATCATGATTCATGAACATTCCTCCAATCAATTAGGATGCTTTTAACTGAATACGTACGCCGATGAGACTCTAGAGAAAGAATAGCAACGGTTTCGCAGGGAGAGGAGCATCACGCGAGTTACAGACAATTGCGTTGATGTCAATTGGGCTGGTCAATTAATTTTTACTCCTACATATATGTTATCGGGTATTACTGTTTCTGAACAATTATATCCGGAGAGGAGGGGGGAAATTGAAAGTCTTTTATATAGCGTACGTTATCTAATGGATAACCGCTGCAGTGCTCAACATGTTCCATGCATGCACAGGAAATTCTCAATGCCTGCATACGTGCGCGCATGCTTAGCGGGATCCACGTGATACCATCCATGTGAATTCAATTAATATCATAAATAAATTATAAAATAAAATAACAAATTGAAATATAAAAGATTAATTAATGAAAGAAGAATAGAAAAATAGGAATAGTGATTTAACACACCCTAAAACCGGTCTCCCTTAGGTGGTCGGAGTAATCAGTAGTCATTCAACTTTTTTTTTTTTTAACTATTTATTCTTATATCAGCATATTCTATTAAGAAGTTTTACAACATTTCCAATGAGGGAAAGCACCAAAAACCCACAAACGTGTTTGTATTCAGGACGAGTGGTTTTTACCGTCCTTCGGAGTCGAACCGGCATCTGGTCGTCAAACCTCCATATGCCGATGCCACCACATCTGTTTGACCTCTTACCGACTACGCCATAAGGCCGTCCGGTTTTTTGAGTCGAACTTTTCTTTTTTTTTTTTTTTTTTTAAAAAATATTTAAATATTTATTCTTATATCAGTATACTCTATTAAGAAGTTTTATGTATGTAATTAACAGTTAGTTAACGTTAACGTTAAGGGCCTGTTTACCTGCAAGTATGTTTAACTTAAGGTTAGGCTAAATGCAGTATAGTTAACTAACTCTACTTTTCCAAACAGTGGACGCTTGTTCACCTGCAAATTTGAGGAACCTCTGTCAAGCAGAATCGCTGTTACCAAACCTTGGTTTTGTAACTCCATAAAATAACAGAGGAGGAGGGGGGATTCGAAGTGAACAGCCGTTTCGGCAACCGTGGTTAAGATCCAGATTACCCGGCATTCCAGAAATAGTAATACCACAAATAGTAATAATAACAAAAAAAAGAACGTGTTTAATATTTGGAAATGGATTGATCATAACGCGTATATCTGTATAAACGATGTCAGAAATAGAAGATATAGAAAATCAACTCGAGTCTCTAAGGCACAGTATCAGTGACTTGACGGACGAGCGCCGAGCGGTTGATAAAGCTTTGGTGGGGAATGAGTCCGTTGCAAATTGTCTTTTTTGAAGCGCTTCGAGACACGTTTGCAGAGCCAGCATTTGGCGTGGACCAATTACTCATGGAATTGATGTTTGGTCTTATTTTTTTTTTATTGTTTATATTTTTTTCCTGCTATTCGCGACACGCTCGAACGTGTAGGACGTCAAATTTAAATATTTCGACACGGCTGATGTTGAGGTACTCAGAGGTAGGGAGGGACGGGTGCTAAACAGAGTTCGATGGCTAAACAGAGGTCGTAAACTCCACAAAAAGTGGAGTTTGTGAAACAGAGGTTAACCTTAAGTTAAACCGTGGTTATCAAACTGTACAAATTTTGGAAGTGAACAGAAACTGTTAACACTAACTTTAAGTTAGTCCTTAACTTAAAGTTAACCCGTTAACCTTAAGTTAAGGAATTTTCGTAAAATTTGTGAAGTGAACAGCTCATAACCCCTTAACTTTAAGTTAAAGTTAAGGGGTCAACTTTAAGTTAAAGGCCCTAAACCACGGTTAACTTTAGGTTAAGGGCCCGAGGTAAACAGGCACTAAGTTGTTAAGTTGTTAACTGCACAGTTGGGAAAAAAATCAGAGGGCAAGGTACAACATGTTAGTAGAAATTCCCTGCGCCAACCTTAGTGCCAAATACTCGTTATAACAATAAACAACTCAAAATATTCTCTATTCGAACCCCTAACATCACGGGGCACAGGCCCGATTATTAATTAAATTTATAATCATACTCATACTCATACCAAGTGGTGCTGGTACTCGAACTGTTTGCTTAGTTCTGTCGTATTTATATAACTTGAGGTGAAGATATTATTTTGTTTTGAAGGTTTCAGCCAGTCTATTTATTTCATATCTATTTTATTCTATTTTCATTCAGTCTAGTATTAATTCAGTCTATTATTAATTCAGTCTATTATTAATTCAGTCTATTAATTCAGTCTATTAATTCAGTCTATTAATTCAGTCTATTAATTCATTCTATTAATTCAGTTTATTGTTTCATTCTATTAATTCAGTTTATTGTTTCATTCTATTAATTCAGTTTATTGTTTTATTCACTTTTTCCTATTTCATCATGCCAGCTTTAATAGAACAACTACCACCTCCACAATTAAACGCCCCACAACCAGAACATTGTCCTGGTACTGAATCCGAATTAGCAGGAAATGCTGACGCTTGTCAAGGATGTCCAAATCAATCTATATGTCAATCTGCTCCAAAAGGTCCTGATGAAGATATCCCATTAATAAATGAACGGATGAGTGGGGTTGCTCATAAAATTCTTGTGTTATCTGGTAAAGGAGGTGTAGGTAAATCTACTTTTACTTCAATGCTTGGTTGGGCATTTTCAAGTGATGCCGATTCTGAAGTAGCAGTTATGGATCTGGATATTTGTGGTCCATCAATGCCTAGAATGATGGGTGCTCATGGTCAACAAATCCATGCTTCAAATAATGGATGGAGTCCTATTTATGTTACTGATAATTTAGGAATGATGAGTATTGGGTTCATGCTTCCTAATGAAGATGATGCTATTATATGGAGAGGAGCTAAGAAAAATGGTCTTATTAAACAATTCTTAAAAGATGTGGATTGGGGTACTGTTGATTATATGATTGTAGATACTCCTCCTGGAACTAGTGATGAACATATTAGTATAAACCAATATTTAAAAGGTACTGTTGGAGGTGTTGATGGTGCTGTTATTGTAACCACTCCTCAAGAAATTGCATTACTTGATGTTCGTAAAGAGATTGATTTCTGTCGTAAAGCAGGAATTAAAATTCTTGGATTAGTTGAAAATATGTCTGGATTCGTTTGTCCTAATTGTAAAGGTGAATCGTTTATATTTGCTCCTACTACTGGTGGTGGTGAAGCATTAGCTAAAGAAACTAATATTCCATTCCTTGGTAAAGTACCACTTGATCCAAGGATAGGTAGATCGTGTGATTTAGGAGAAAGTTTCTTAGATGCATATCCTGATTCACCTGCATCTACAGCGATTTTGAATATTATTGATGACATTAAGAGGGCGGTTGAGGACATGTCATAGGTTGAGCAAAACCCAGATCTGGGACATGGTGCTCATAGGTGGCTAAATTTGAGTTGCGTCTAATTTAACCATAAGTTGACTTATTTCAGTTGTCATATGTTCCTGTTGATTGAGATATTTTATTAATCCATTAATCTCCTCATTAATTTCTGTTGCTAAATCTGATGAAACTAAACCTCCACTTATAACTGTTTCTGCTAATATCTTACAAGAAACTAATAGTTTACGTAGACCAACACGCATGACAGAATCACCAATAAATGAGCATTTATAAAGATTCTGAATAATAGTCGAATGACAAGCTGTTATTACGTGAGGATCCACCTGTTCTTTTCTTGATTGATCTTCAATTTCATCAAATAGTTTATTAAAATTAGGATCAATAACACCAGCTTGAAGATAATCCCATAAAACATCGAGGAAAACTTTTGCTTTACTACCTGTTCGCCATAACTCAAGTGACTGTTCTTGTTCTTCTTGTTGTTGTTGTTTATTTCTATAATTCCTCCACATATCTTGTAATCTATCAATAGTAGCACGAATAGACATTAAATATGAAAAAAGTGCCCCATATAGATCCGATTCACGCGATGATACAAGGATATATAACGGCCAATCAATAGTAACTAATAGTTTACAGCGAATTCCTAGTAATAGGTCATCAAACTGACCCGGTAATACCGTCTGCTTTTCATCACTGACTGGAATATACCGGAGCAATTTTGATGCTAAATCCAGAAGCTCTCGATCTGCTTGTTTAGTTGAATCTTCAGAAAATTCTGCACATGCTTTATTGAATAGACTTTCTGCATCAGGCAACCTATTAGTACTAGGTTTTTGTTGGTGACGTCTTTGTCGATGTTGAGCTTCCTTTTTGGCATTAGCAATATTAGATTGAAATGCTCGTACAAATTCAAACGACCCTAATAAAACTATTCTCCGAAATAAAACAAACAGTTGTTTGATTTGTGATATAGGTAAGGTAGTAGCAATAATATTTCGAAATATTGATGAACGAACGGCAGTAATATTTCGTTGTAATTGAGTCTCCGATATAGGTAATGTAGTAGAAAATAAGATTTTGCTATGTTCTGCAATGGTTCTCAAATCAAATGCTACTACTGCTCCTGGTTGTCTAAGTTCCGAAAATACTTTCAATCGTGATAAACAATCGCCAATTAAAAAGATATCTTCAGCTGTTTTGGAATTAACAAAACATGGGATATGTGATTTCCTTAGAAAGTATTCTTCTATATCAATAGAAGATGAAGAGGTTATCTTCTGGGCAATCATAAATTCGCCAGTAGAATGTCGAGGTAATAATCGACCATACAGAACCCATGAACTTATTTGAGCCAGCCAACTCCCTTCAACTGCTATTGAACAACTTCGAACTAAAGATTTAACATCCTGATAACCTGTCACCTCGTCATTCCGTAATCTTGTGATGATTTCATAGCTGAATGGAGTAGCAGTCGTAGTTCCACTGTTACCAACAGTTCCAGTAACAAATTCTAATAAACTATGGGAATATATAAACCTTTTTTCCCATTCACGTATAGTCTTTGAAGCAATTAAAGACAAAGACACCGTGTTCTCTCCACCAACATAAGCTGAATCTCGTTCTAATATTTTAGTTTCCAATTCTACTAAACTTGATCGAAATGGACTTAAAAGTAATTTATCCAATGTGCTAGCTATAGCGTGGCTTGCAGATGAATATGGACCTTGAAAGAGTTGTTTAGCATATTCACGTTCACTAATTGGCAATTCCATATAGGAACTCTGGATCACATTTATCCGACGAGCAATATCTCTATGCAGCTTCCCAAATGCTGCTATTTGAGCTGTCAACGCCTGTTCTGATGGATGTAATAACTCATCGGCAAGAGCGGATCTTTCCTCGGAAATAAGAGGAGACTCATAACCGGCAAGGACTATAAGTACTTCGTGTAGCATTTATTAGTCTAGTCTCTATAAACAAACATTAATAGAGAGATCTATGGGACGTGAAGTGAGAGTGAACGCGTTCAGTCAATAGTCCTTTAAACAGATTTTATGCGACAAAGTTAAAGAGGTGCGATGGCATCGGTAACGTTAACTTACATGCAAGAGTGCTTGCTGGTGACATGACGCCGGTAAAAAAGCTGAATACAAGGTTTGTGGGTTTTTGGTGTATAGTGATATAAGAATAAATATTTTATGATTAATTGATAATTCATTTGACATTTATTGTCTATGTAAGCTATCTATAGCAAGCGACACCTACAGTAGTTATGTTTTTGTCCTTACAGACAGTTCCGTTTAGCTGCATTTTCCTTGCTTGCTTAAGAAGACATACATAAATATTTAAAAAAAAAACAGCTGCTGGGGTTAAGTGAAGCGAACCTAGGGGTCTGGGGCATAGCCCAGCAGCCGCCGGAGGCAAACGACACGGGGGTATGTCCGCCCGAAGAAAAACAGACGGGCGAGTAGGTAGGCTCGACATATCAAGGGCATAACGTTACGGTGGGATCCGGAGTCAATCAAACACAATGTTAATAGATGCATATATATATTAAAAATAACTTTACAACTACAATGCCAATAGCTTGTCTTTAAAATAATCCACAGATAATGCCAGCGTTTGATTGAAATAACCACTTCCATGCATTTTCATATTTAAAACATTTGTTCCAGTAAGAGTCTATTTAAGTTAGAAAAAGATATACCATCAGGACTTAACCCGAGCCGTGTTTATAACCGCACTTACCTTTGAAGCATATCTTCCAACAAATGACGCCATTAACGAAACAGCTACTTTGATCTCTGAATTCTGTCCTATCCTAACATCAGATAATGCTCTAGAAAGCTTCGTCGCCAACCGATTAACCTGCTGGTCATGGAAACCGTCAACTGCGGCGCTGATTCCACCAGATCTTAATAATTCAACAAGATCTGCATAGTCCAAGTACATTTGACCACCAACGTCCCAGGAAAATATAGAATGGGGATGAGGAATCCTACGTAAAAGATTAGCGATTTTTTCCGGCCGATTTTCAATAACTGCCCTTGGCGCTACTTTGGATATTATTGTTTTGTGAGCCTCTTCCCATAATTCTGCTTGAATCAGGTTAATCGCTTCGTTAAAGTAGTCATGGTTATACCTTGCCTTGAGAGATATAATTTCATAAATAGACTTTTCAGGAATACCAAGATCTTGGACTATGCGCCGTCGAAGAGCCACATCATTGACCAATTCATCAACATGATGTGAGAGGACTCTCTTAATATGGACTTCAGCTGCACGATCATCTCGAATATGAGAAAATACAAACAGTGCTTCAACCCATTTATTGAGGTCTTCTAATTGACATCCAAAGTTTGTACTAAGATTATCACCTAATTTGAAACCAAGATCAGAAAATAACCGGGATGAAAACACCAATACAATATATATATACCACGGTTCCCGAAAGTCGAAAGAACTTTCACCGATAGGTTCGAGAACAGAGCTTAATTCTGGACTCATTGAACCATATAATTTCAGTAGTTGGAATGTGATATCTAATTTAGGACTACTGCTAGAACTATGCCTACTATTGATAACATATGGGCGAGCTACTCTGTTCGCTGGATTCTCTGATGCTCGAATATAACTGTCGACCACTTCGGGGATTGGAACTCTTCGATTGGATTCATACCATAATCTTAAACCAAAAGCACGCTTCCAATCAAGTCCTTCAGATAAATATAAAGCTGGTGCTACTTCTCCACCTACACGGATTTCTTCCGCAACTGTAGTGTTGCCAGATAAAAGTTCAAATACCTTACGAACTTGAGGAGGAATATGGAATATAGCCTTGTTTCTTATCCAATCTTCAATCTGACCTTTAGCATCTTCACGAATACCACTATCATCAGTTCCTAGTAATGGAATGATTGTTGCCAGATGAAAATTGTTTGATTTAGCTGCGGCAATGGCTGATTCTTGTAATAGATTTCCAGTCAATTTTATAATTACAGAATCAAGAGGGCTACCGGAAGATAAATCATCTGCTGCAACATGTTTAGCAGTACTTTTTTTTAGCCAGTTTGATAATAATCGACGACGATGTTGCTCCTCAATTCGATCTATTATATGCGGAGCAAACTCATCAGAAGAGACGGGTTCTAAGCCAGTCAATGATACGTCGTCAAATAATATTGAAGCCAATTCCCACAAGCTTCTTTCTTCAGATGAACCAGGATTACAATGACTGGCCAAGAATTTCATAGTCAACTCAGGCTTGGGTGTAGACAAAGGAAGTCCGTTTGAACGCTTTCGAATCGTAGTTAACGAGATTTGATGAGTTGGAAGAATATTAGTTGCTGTGTCTTGATCAGGAATATGTCCTAATTCAATTCTTCCACTATTTGATTTGATTAACAATTTCGTTGACGGCAAACTAAATCTTGCAAATGACATTTTACTGAATAAACCAGGAAGTCTCAATTCTCTGGCAGCTTTTTCATACTGTGAAGCACTGCTATTCTTCAAAGATGCCACACCACCAAATAGCAGCTGGTCAAGATCTGAGGCTGTGAAATTTTGAACCTGTTGTTCTTGTTCTTTATTGTTTGCCAGATGCTTTTTTCTAGACGCAGTGAATGCTAGAGGAGAATCAATTCGAGAAGAAAGTTGTAGCTGTTCAATCCAAGTATGGGGAGGAGAAATATATTCTTGCTCAGAAGGAAAACTACCATTCAGAGGAACCAATTGAAGTTCGGCAGAAACTTGAGGTTCTTCTCCATTCTGTTGTTGTTCTCGTTGCTGTTGTTCCTCGTCATTCTCTGTATCATGCCCGGTTATTATACCATTTCCATTAATACGTCTACTACTTTTCTTTTGTCTTGAAGGAGAATCATTCAAGTAAGATTTGTTTTCCATTTCATCATCTCCCAAAGAATCATATTGGAAACTAGCATCGGGCATACCCCAAATTCCTGGTGCAGCTTTCTGTAGAAACGTATTTTCTACTGTCTGGCTACTAGTATCCATTTGGTCTAGCGGTTCATGAAGTCCCAACTTTTCCAGCGTATCATCACTATTTGTGTTTATATTGTCTTGGTGATCATTCAGAGATCCATTATCGAAACCAAGGATATTATGGTCATTACCATAGTTGTTGTTGTTGTCAGCCATCGCGTTATTAATAATATTATTCATCGTGTTCTCACCAATACCAAAAGCAGTTGCATCAAAATCTGGATGATCAATATATTCATCCATCTCATCATTATAATCTGGAGGCAACCCCCAAACACTAAAATGGGGAACTTTAAAAACCCATAACCCATTATCTATATCATATGTCAGAAATTCACCACCTCTAGCTTCAATAGTTCGACGTAACCTCAACTGATGTTTAATGAGTCTGGGATCTTCAGGATCTTTAATAGGTTGATTGGTCTTCCTATCAATGGCAAACGTCTTCTCCAAAACAACTGTTGCAGGAACATTTAATTCTTGACCTTGATCTGGTTTCTTACTTTCATCAGGATAGACACACACACTCACAGGACCAAATACCACAATATTTCCCAGAATATCCGATAAATTCTCAATCTCAGATAAATCTACGGGTTGCTCGTAGTTTATTTGACCATATCCTCGTCGGCCAATTGAGAGATTATCCACTTTCTGAAGCTGTTCCCTAGAATATCCATAAAGAGTTGCTAAAGGAGGTACCATCCAATAACCTAAATCAGTGGCAGTCTGATTAATTTCAAATCTTGACTTTTTAGTTTTAAGAGTATTTTGTTTATCTCTCTGTGTTCGTCCAAAAGAAGGAGTTAAAAATGGTTCATTAGAACTAACTGATGAAGATTGGGTATGACGATGTTGGCCGTTTTGGGGTTGTATATTTTGGGGTTGCACATTTTGGGGTTGTACATTTTGGGGTTGTACATTTTGGGGTTGTACATTTTGGGGTCGTACATTATGAGGTTGGGCCCAACCATTACCATTGATATTATTAACCTGAGAACTGCTTTGTGCGAAGTTTTCTGTAGACTCCGGTATCAAATCTACAGATTTCTTTTTTCCAGTAATTGATTCTAAACTTTTGTTTCCTTTATTAATTATCAATCGTTTGACTTCACTTACTCGTCCGCTTTCTTGGAGAACTCTTGGAATCGAACTGAAATCATCAATACTACGTTCGGTTCGTAAGGAAACTCTTGATGGCCGGCGAGAGGCTCCCAAATGAAATTCTGAACGTGACCGAGAAAGCATACCGACACCGCCACCACTAGCACCTTCACGTCTAGTGGCTGCATAAGGAGAATTATTAAGTGCATAAGGAGAACTTCTTGCTCCCGATAATAATAATCTTGCTGAGGGTGATGACTTAAGAGAACTCTGACGACGATTAAAACTATTTCTAAATGAACCAGGGGTACCTGTTGTCGAATCAAAATTCTTTCGAGGAGTTGTAAGGGGACCTAACGTTAGACCACCAGGACTAGCTGAAGGTGCACCTGCCAAAGAAAAGGATGCTTGATCTATTGATGTGTATAAATTTGGGGCTTGAAGAGACGATGAACCACCAAACGAACTGTTGTTAGCACTGTTGATTGTTGTTTGCCCAAACATTGGCCTTGAGGCTGTGCTGGTATTACTACCAAATAGTGATGGGGTAGAAGTTGGTGCTGATGTGGTAGTAGACTGTTGTTGTGATAGATTTGTGCCGACACCACCAAACAAACCTCCAGATGTGGGTTTTGAAGCAGTCGCGGCACCAAATAATCCACCACTACTAGTTGATTGGTTACTGCCACCAAATAACCCACCACTACTAGTTGATTGGTTACTGCCACCAAATATACCACTAGTAGTAGATGGATTATTAGTATTAGTATTACTACTACCAAATAAACCTCCCGTGGTCGGCTGAGATGTAGAAGTTGTTCCCCCAAATAATGGTTTCGATTGATTAGTATTGGAACCAAATAAGTTGGCTCCTCTTGCAGAACCAGAAGTAGCATTCAATCCACCAAATAAAGGAGCCAAGCTGGTAGTCTGATTAGTGGAACCTCCACCAAATGTACTAGCAGCAGAAACACTATTCTGACGTTGAAGTGATTGAGCAGGAGCACCTAAACTAAAAGATGACGGAGCCGATGACGAAGCCGATGACAATGATGAGGCTCGACCAAATGAAAACCCGCTACTAGTAGTACCAGTTGTACCAGAGGTACCAGTAGTTGAGGAGGTTTGAGATGGTGGAAATGTGAACGAAGAGGCCGTTGAAGACCTAGTTCCTGTAGAACCAAACATGGCTTAAAATCAAAACAGAACCACTCTATCAAGATGTTAGTACAACCCTGACGCGATGAACCCTAGTCATCGTTACCTGACGTATGGCCCTGAAATTAATTACATCAACTCACAAATTTAATCAGTTACCAAGGGACCTTCAACCTCCAAATTTCAAATCTCAAGCCAATTCACAAGCAATTAAGGAAAAAAAATCCGGTCACAATGATAATTGTCTCAATAACAATTAATCACTCAATATACGGACATCTACAAGATGAATATCTCTCTATATCAACCATGAAAATTAATAGTTGGCTGTTGCTGTTTTACGCGAAAATGAAATTTCGATTTTGTTTTCTTTCATTGAAATATTTACCCTAACCTGTACAAGTTGGTAGTGAGTCTTTTACCGGCGCCAAAAATTCAGCCGCGTATTTTCTGCCGGCGCCAGCTAGCTAGCTACTACTAGTTTCTGTGCGCGTAATAGCGTATTCACTCATTTCGCCGGATCTCCGCTGAACGTGTTTGATACATCGAATCAATTTGAATTGAATGAAATGACTACATCACATATAGATAACAATAATTTCAGTATTAAAATGACTTTCTCATTCATTACATAAGAAACGCGATGATGAATTTAATTCCTCTTAATAGTTAACTAACTGTTAAGTTTAACTCTATAACCGAGGTTGGAACTATTTACTAGGTATATGTGGGTTGTAAATTTCTTTCAGCTTGAAAATGTTGCGGGAAATTGCACTGTGATTTTGGAAAAAGAATTCAATTCTACTTTTATATATTCACCGAGTAATCTGACGTCTCCAGAGGCTGGAATATAGTCTCAACCCCCCTAACTGTACTCGTTGGAAAAATTGAAATTAGAGTTCATTGACGAGAAACTAGATCGAGTTTCTGTGACGTTTGAATGATTGTGTTTAGGGTATATATTGACCCTGCCGATCTTTAATTTTACAGACGTCCTAACCCATAGTAGATTAAGTTTTCTTCTTATACGTACTCTAACAAATAATTTCATTTTTTTCCAGTAATTTCATTATCAGTTGAATGCCGAATTTCAGCTAAATATAACTCGAAATCTGAAGTTCCAAGTGAACTTCAGTTTGAATATGACGGCTGATTTCAGTAAAAATCTGACTTAATCTAGAAAAAGGTGCTAAGCCGATCGTGATCGACGGTGGACTTCCAGTTGTAGCCGTTACTGCATAAACTAACCCAAAAACCTCTTCTACACAAAATGTGATTCGGTCTGTTATTTGTTATTCATATAGTTCAAATTATTTCTCATATTAACTAATATTTTAGCTTCTACCTCAGTTAAGAAAATGATTCTTCTTGTCGATCTCTCATAATCTTATCAATGGACCAAAAACAGATGCGGGGTGAGGAGTACGTCCGGGGGGACTCATCACATGATGATTTATTATATCATTGGCCGGCCAGCCGGCTGGTAAAGTTAACTCTGTAACGTGCTTTTCAGCTACTGGCCCACTTAGCCTAAAAAGGACCAAAGAGTGACATTCATACACGTAGGAAGGGACCATGGCGCATGACAAGTCACTTTTTGTTGGGTAAATAAAAGAATATTTTGATAAGAGATCCGATCCGGGATTTAGTCTTGCATAAACTATAGGTTATTAATATACTGTAGTAGTATTGAAAGCTATAGTGTTGTTGTAAGGTAATATAGTACTGTTAACTGTTGTACTACAACTACTACTATACACTTGCAATACATCTTGTGTTTCAAGAAATATAGGCAAGAAAATCCTAACCCTACGTCATGCCTCTCAATTGTTTGACTAAACTTGACTTCAGACGAGGTGACTAATCTTTTAAGCCTTTCAACGACAAGAGATACAGATCTAGGTGTTAGAGATGCAGTTTTAGAGGGCCGGCGTTGCATTACATTGCAGCCTAGTAGTCAAAGCACAAAGAAATAGACAGAAATATCTTAAAAATTCAATAGAAAACCAGATGAATTGTGACTGTTAGCAGTACGGCATCTCGAACTTCGTGAGTGCTTTCATTGGGGTTGCGGTCTCCGCAAGCGTTCGGCGTTCGCAAGCAAGTGTATATATACATACATATATACATACATATATACATACAGAAAAAGTGTATTATTCTTACAAAAAAATTAAATATTAGTCTATAGTTCCTGTGTAATAATCACTGATTAGACGCGAATATCTCGTCATCTTTAAATTGTTCTGGAGAGCTAGGGAGTTGATACAGGGTTATCTTATTTTCCTTTGGCTCCAGGAGGAAACGATCGACACGCTTTATGATATCAACGTCGCAAACTCGTCAATCCTCTTCACGAAGGCTTTTCTCCTGAAATAGGAACGGTATCCTGAAAGCTTTTTAATGGTAAACCCCCTCTCATGAGCATAGATGCCCAAAGATTGAATTCTAACAGTGCCCGATGTCCCAATCTTTCTAGCTCTCCTATTTGATATCCGTCACTCACTGTATCTGTACCTTTGTCAGTGCCATTTAGTCGTATATTTCTTTGAGTTGCTTCACCTGTGACCTGATTACAGAAGGCAAGTTGGATCGGAGTTCGGCGATCCTCTTCAGTTTCATCCTCCAGATTTGGGTATTTATCACCGAATACGGATCCCTGTAAAACTTGAAGCTTTGATAGCGCATTTATTAAGCCTTCTGTAGTCTTCCAGGCCAAATGTGGCCCGATCATTTTTTTTATATTCTTTCAGATAAAGCACTGCTCTTCTACCAGTAACGATTTGAGGATATTTCGATGTTATGTCAGGCACGTTCTTGGCCCAATCAATAAACTTAACCAGTTTTAGAATATAATCTTCTACTGTACTTGGCGCGACAGTAACAAACGGTCCTTCTTCCACAATTTTGGCTACGAGCTCTGCTACTGTCATGCTCTTATCAGTGAGGGGTCGATGTACAGTCCGAAGTGCACCGGGTCCTCCTCTTTCACTTGGCATCCAGGGTTTCAGTACGATCTGTATGAGCTGCAATATGCTGCTGAGACAGACCAGACGGAGAGCGCTTTTTACTTTTTTCATTCGCCCTATTTCTCCTCAGAATCTCGCCTAGAGCCTGGTCGATCGCGGTCAATCTGTGTTGGACAAATTGAACGGATTGATTGAATTATTCTGGAACATTGTTCCTTTCTCGATAGATAAAACTATCGGTGTGCGAGTCCAATCGTCGGGGAGATACCACCACTGACCAGTCTAATCTAAGTTAACAGTTAAAGGTGACTTCACTATATAAATATAATTTTAATCATTCAAGAAATCAAGAATTAGTGACGAAAATCAAACTTTCAATCCTTTTTTAAGGTAGCTTGTCAGTTATCATAAAGTTAATTACATAAGTTAGCTTACGTTAGCTTGCGAAACGAAAATAATCATCACATATGAAAACTGTCAACATGAAATTTAATGTTGAAGTTAACTGTTTTGCTATTTCCTATGTCGTAGGGTTAAGTTAACGTTAAATTAACGTTACCTGTGAATTTTAGTTGCCATAGTAATTGGTCGCCTTATTGGGACAACAGGGACATCGCAGGCACCTCTATGTTAAAATATCATGTCTAATATTTTACTATCGAGCAACGTGTCTGTGTCTGCAGACACTGCGAAACTTAACGTTAACTTAACTTAGAAGGTGTTGTAACGGTTACCGGCATTTGCACAACAGGCGGCATGGAGCAAAGTGGGAGTCTGACCACGGGTTGTTGGAGAAAGGAGGGGGCGAAATAAGGATCTAAGATAAGAAGCCGATCGTCTTTTCTCTCGTTCTCTTCCTCTGGCTCGTATCATTATTAACACAAGACTAACTGTTAATGGTTATAGTAAAAAAATAACGTTAAATAAGATAAGAAATTTATTTGTATTGTATCAGAGGCACACGGTCCGACACTCTCTACGACTACGGATTGCGGGTTTGAAACGAACGATCAGGCTGGCTGCACCATAACAGTGTGCAGCAACCTTAAACCCTGGATTAAAGAACCATTAACCGTAATCGTCAAGCTAGCCCATTACTTTTATTACTCTTCTGTCAGAAACAAAATCTTGACTAATTTCAGTGATCCTTGTCCCATAGGAAATAGAAATTTATGCACGCCCGCATCTTGGCAGTGGAGATGCATGGGATATATACGGGTCAGAAAACCTGGCACTAGTAGCCACTGAATCCTCCAACCCCATGCAATTCACGATACCCCAGACATATAAGATCCGAGAAACGGGTCTCTCATTTGACTCCAACATTAGTGGATCTCTTTCCTCCGGCGACTGGGGAGCCATAGACCCGAAAAGTGGATGACTTCAATTCCCGATAACTAAACTCGAGAGCTAAGGGTCCCAGTCGCCCAGGAAGCGTACGCTCACGAGAGCTAACAGAAACTTGGATCGACCGCAAGAGATAGATACGAAGCAGGGGAGATACGATATGCCCACTATTTCTACTTAAACTTTAGTCCGGAACTCGCCTTATCTATGTTTACCAATCAATTTATCACACCCACATTACCAAGCACCTCCTGCATTAGTAACTATCTATTTTTATATAAGTTAGTGGATTAATTCGAGAGATAAAAATAAAATATATGGTCTCTGTGCCTTAAATTTTCAAACGAATCTGACCATAACTGCGTCCCATCAATGGTCACTATTGATTCCATAATCACGTCAATAAAAAAATAAAAAACGACATCATTTAAATTAACGTTATCAACTTAATTAACTCTTTCCTGACTACTGCATGACTTTTAAATGCCGGATAAATTCTATAACCGTAGCTTGTTAAAATAAGTGAATAATGGTTACTTATTTGGCTTATAACCTCCTGACTGTTGATAACACATCTTAGTAGTCCATTGTATTCATGCCCTGCTCAACTGTAAGTCCTGTATTCAATCAACTGTATTAAGTCATGTATTCAATCCTGAATTAGTAGTCATAAATGTCACAGTTAATGATTCAATTATTATTTTTTTTGTTGGGTAACCGAAACGCTTTAAACCCGCCCCACGCTTTTTGCCTCTTTGCCCCTGTCTTTGCCCCACTCGCTTAACCCGCAATGCAATTGTAAATTATTGCCTATTCAGTTAAATTAAACCAAACCCAAATAGATCAAAGATCAAACTGATCTATCCCAGAAACTCCGAACCCCTCCCCACCCGCCAGTAAACCGTAAAATCCATAGAAACAGAAACCCACAAACCACCACTCCTCACCATAACCCATCTATTTATTATGGGCAGGGAAAATGGAGGGCAAAAGTAAAGATCCGACCTGCCATATTTTTTCTTTTTTTATCTTCTTTTACTTTCTCTCTCTCTTCTCTCTCTCTTCTCTCTCTCACTTTCTTGCCGTCTTTCTTATTGATTGTATATTTAATTGATTGACTCGTTTGAACAAGTCAATCAGATTTCATTCTTGTCAATTATTCCAACAGGCGGAGGGAAGGTTTAATTCTTTTCTTCTAATTGACTCTATACTACTAAAACCTGGGGTATTTGTAATTGGTAATTTTCCCCTCATATTATTAGTGTGAGTATAATCCAGATCAAAGGTTTCTTTCTGGATCCGTTTTTGCGACAATTGCTGTGTGACTTTTCTTCTAGATGTGATCAATTACTCGTACCCCACCTCCCTTTGCCTCCGGCGGCTGGGGCGTAGCCCCAGACCCCTAGCTCTCGCTTTGCTCGAGAAATGGGAATCTGAGATAATTTCCATTCATGGGTGGCAAACGTTGGAACTAGGCTCGAGCTGGGGGTCTGGAGCCCGACCTGCGCTGACTCTCGAGCGAAGCGAGAGCTAGGGGTCTGGGGCTACGCCCCAGCCGCCGGAGGTAAGAATCGCCGAGTGGGGCCCGATCTAGGGGATTGGGGTTACGCCGGCAGAGGCAAAAAAGTCGATCAGAAGAATTTCTCTAACTGTGGTTTATAGATTTCCTAATGTTTTTCAAAAAATCTGTCACTGTGGAAGTCGGACCTGCTGAACCTGGCGAGGGTGCTCCTCGTAGAAATGCCAATGCAAAAGCTGGTCCTTGGAGTTCTCCGGATAATGTTCCTGGTGTTGAGACGATTTACCAGTTTTTTAAGAAGAATGTTGAAAAATATCAAAATCTTAGAAGTATGGGTTCCCGTACTATAACAACTATTCATACTGAAGAAAAATTGGTGACTAAAAAAATCGATGGCGTGGATACAAAAGTTACTAAGAAATGGCACTTTTTCGAATTGACTCCTTATGAATATATCACCTATAATGAATTGGATATTCGTGTTGGAAATATAGCTTCGGGTTTAATTAAGTTAGGTATTAAACCAAATGGTGAAGAGCGATTCCATATTTATAGTCAGACTAGTGCAGAATGGCTTCAAACGGCTCTTGCTGCTAATTCTCAAGGTATTCCTATTGTAACTGCTTATGACACATTAGGTGAAGAAGGATTAACTCATTCAATGGTTCAAACTCATACTGTAGCCGTTCTTGTTGATGGTGCCAATTTACATACTTTGATCCGTCCTCTAGAGAAGGCAACTGACATTCGATTGATTATCTATCGTGAAGATATTGCCGATGCTAATTATGATAAGCAAATTTCCGAACTTCAAGCACTTCGACCTAATCTTGAGATTATCACATTTGAAAAACTTGTTGAATTAGGTAAAGAGTATCCTTCACCACCTTCTCCTCCTAAGCCTGAAGATACTGCTTTGATTATGTATACTTCAGGATCCACTGGTACTCCTAAAGGCGTTGTGTTGTTGAACAAAGGTGTTGTTGCTGGTGTTGCTGGTGTCACTGGTAACATCACTAAAAAAGTTATTGAACCTGGTGATAAAGTGTTAGCATTTTTACCATTGGCTCATATATTTGAATTGACACTTGAATTAGCTTGTATTCATTGGGGGGCAACTTTAGGATATGGTAATCCCAAAACTATTTCAGACATCTCTGTTAAACATTGTATTGGTGATATCCGTGAATTTAAACCTACAATTATGGTTGGTGTTCCGACTGTTTGGGAAAGTGTTCGTAAAGGAATTTTAATGAAGGTTAAAGAGAATCCAGCAATTGTTCAAAAGATTTTTTGGGGTGCATACTATGCTAAATTGAATTTAAATAATCTTGGAATTCCTGTACCCCTTGTTGACAGTTTAATTTTTAAGAAAGTTCGTGAAGCTACTGGTGGACATTTAAAATATGTCATGAACGGTGGATCGGCTTTATCAAAAGATACACAAATTTTTATTTCCAATTTAATAGCTCCTCTTCTTCTTGGTTATGGACTTACTGAAACTAATGCTAATTGTACATTAATGACACCTGATAGTTTTGAATATGGTACTGTTGGTTCAATAACTCATGCTGTTACTATTAAACTTGTTGATGTTCCTGATGCTGGGTATTTTGCAAAAAACAATCAAGGCGAGGTTCTTGTTAAGGGCGATCCTGTTAGTCCTCATTATTTTGAAAATGAAGAAGAAACAAAGGCTTCTTTTACTGAAGATGGATATTTTAGGACTGGTGATATTGGTGAATGGACTCCAAGTGGTCATTTACGTTTAATTGATCGTAAGAAGAATCTTGTCAAGACTCTTAATGGTGAATATATTGCACTTGAAAAGCTTGAGTCTATATATCGTTCTAATCAATACGTTGGGAACATTTGTGTTTATGCTGATTCAAATAGACATAAACCAATTGCTATTATTGTTACAGCTGAGAAAGCTATTCATGGTTTATGTGACAGTTTAGGAATTGATATTCATGAAGATGTTGCTCATGATCCACGTATTATTCATGTTGTTCATAAGAGTATCTTAGAAACCGGGAAAGGTGCTCATTTACTTGGGGTTGAATTACTTTCTGGTATAGTAATCAGTACTATTGAATGGACTCCTCAGAATGGATATTTAACATCTGCTCAGAAACTTCAAAGAAAGAAAATTCTTGAAGCCAATCGGGAAGGTGTTGAAGCTGTTTATTCCGAAAATGAATAAAAATGGTGACTAATGACAATGTCAAAATTTTTTTTTTGTTTCTGGTTAATTTTTTGCTAATTTCACTTTGCATTAGTATTTCATTCTTTCGTTTTGTTTTTTTTGTTTACGCTGTAGTTTTTTGTGTATCTAAGTCAATATATAATATCTAAGAATTCGAAGTCAATCTGTCAGCGTCGACCACGTTGACTACGTTCTGCCTCAGAGCCCGTTGTTCGCTTTACTCGTTCAAAGTAAAATTGTTACATCTCGCAATCTCTTCAAGAAGGTCTGTTTGTTCAATGAACACTGGTGATACCCAACGGGAGCTTCTAGTCACTAAACAGGTCGGTGTTCACTCGGGGAAATCTGGTTGTTTAGCAGAATAAGGTAAAAGACTCGATTTTGTTTATTTGGTATGTGATTCACAAGAGTTTCGGTTAAAACTTAACCATTAATAAGCACTATGTGGGTTGTGATTAGCCAACGAAAAACTTAACTTGAGAGAAGCAGGAAAATCCATAACAGTTAACGACATTGCCCCGGGACTTATCTCTCTGAGACTCACTCGCTCGCTCAATTTCATCAATCGACTTTTTATTTCGCAGTCGAGACCTTGTCCTCCTCCCCCATCAACAGATTAATGTTGAATCGTCTTCCCTGATTGAACCCGTAAATTTAATGAAGCGAGTCGCGGGTTCTGAGCAGCGCCCCAGCCGCGGGAGGCAGAGGAACTTAACCTTGAGCAAAGGGAGCAACAGAGTGTGGGGATCTACCGGAGGCAAAACGAGGACTGACTGGGGGGCAATAATATGGTGATTAGGCCATTGCTAAAGGGTGATTGGCAATTAATTATTAATATATTTAGTTATTTACAAATGCAATTCGTCCTTTTTCATTTATCATATTTTTCCACTTGACTCAAAAAATCAGAGACATGACGGTTAAATTCATGATAATTATCTAGATAAATATGATGACCAGAATTTCTTACTGATATTAAAGAGGCTTGGCCATTATTCTGTCGAATCCGCTTACAAGCTTCAATACCTCCATTAATATCCATCCAATCATGATCTCCATATACCCATGTTGATGGACATGGAATATTATAAGCCCGTTCTGCTAATGGCCATCTTCCATGTGCACCAGGAGCAAGAAGATAATTCAAGGCATATTCACCAGATCCAGGAGCATTGAATATTGCATACACATATTTATGTAACTTCTCTGCTTCATCAGATGGTAGATCAGCAAATCTTCGACTGGTCCAACCAGATACAAATCTCGGGCCTAACGGTCCAGTATTACGTACAAGAGAAAATGGACTCCAATGACATTCCCATAAATATCGGAACCAACCAGGGATTATAATTTTTCCGCCTCTCGGTATTGGAGATTCTTTTTCATTATTAGGAATCTGAGAAACCGGGATAGAATATATACTACGAGGAACGCCAGCTGGAGAAACTAACATAATCCGTTTCACCCTATCACGGTATTCAGTAGCATATGATGATCCAATATATGCGCCCATTGAATGAGCAATCAAAGTAAATTTCTCAATTCCTCTTTTAATTCTCCACTGTTCGATAGCATCCATGAAGAATTTCTCAGCAGCCAATACACCTTTCACAGGATCTTTATCTTTAATCGAGATATTAAATTTAGGTCTTGACGATCGACCATAGCCTAATAGATCAAGAGCATGTACTCTCCAACCATAACGACTAGACATTTCTTCAAAATTTTTATAAAAGAAACCCAACCCGGCTCCATATCCATGCAGAACTACTAATTCCTGATTGATAGGTTCATTCTTACGAGTTATTTGAAATTCATTTATAAAGTTGTTGTTATCTATAGGAACTTGAAGAGATTCAGCTTTTCTAATTCCATCAGAAACAGGAAAAAATGGTAAAGTACTAAGAACATCCTCTTCAGCTTTTTGAAGATCTTTTCTATCAAGCCATTGTTTATATGATTCAGTATAGGATAATGGGAAAATATTCGAAAGTATTTTTGATAGAGGAACTCCAGTTGGAGGAGTTGGTGCTTGATATGTTGTTGAAGTTGAAGCTGGTGAAGCTGGTGCATCTGAAATCGGTATTGATGTTGAAGTGGATGTTGAACTTAATAAACTTGATTCCGATGATGATGATGATGATGATGATGATGATGATGATGACGATGATGACGATGATGACGACGATGATGATGATATTGAAGATGACAATGAAGATCTAGGACCAGGAGGATCAATAATATCATGCCCACTACTAGTCGAGGTCGCTATCGTTGACATAACCGAGTCGAATTTGGTACTAACAGCATTTTTCTTGCTCGTATTATTTTCCAAATCATTATAGTCTACAGTAGTAGAGGTCGCTTTAAGAGAAGATGATGTTGTAGATTTCGTTTGTGAATCAATAGAAGAAGATGAGTAACAACGAAGTAAATTGACTAAATGGATAATGCTACCACCTGCAGTCCCAAACAGTTGTCGAGAAGATGATGATATTGTTATCATTATGAAGTTCTGAGAGAATTGAAAAGTCCTCAATGATAATGAATGTAGCGTGTGGTATATGTCAGACTTTCTTCACGTTTTTCGCCTAACTAATCCTCGGTAATGTATGGTCATATTACACACCGTTTATTAGAATATGGCATGCAAAAGGAAGCAAAAAAACTTCTAGAGCCTCTTAAATATAATCAAATATAATCAAATCAAGACGTCCGCTGACAAGAAATCAAGAACCCAGAAATTAAAGTTAGGAACCAGATCAGGAGATGAGATACAGTATTCCGAAAATTTATATTCAGCCGCATGAACTAAAGCACGTGCGCATCACGTGTTTTGCTAGAGTCTCGGCCGGGGCGCGAGTATACGTACGTACGTCGTCCCTCCCGCGGCTGGTACTCCGTAGCTCTCCCTTCGAGGGTGCGGAATCATGCACAGGGGCATGTCATCATCACGTTTTCCGGTTTCTATCTTTGGCGGTCAGGATGTTTTGCTAGTTGTGGACTGTCACCAAGCCGGTCATCTAATGATTCAATTTCTGCGCTATTACTAATATCTTATATCGATATCTGCAGGAAAGGCCAAAAATAATGGGATACATCAGTTAAGCTGACTTCTTCTTAAGTTTATGTGGCTAGAACAGCATTGTCAGTAGTCTCATTGTGTTCTTTCTCTCTCACAAAAACAACTGCATGATCATTGGAACTCGAACTGAGGCAGACCACTAAGACCGTAGGACCCTAATGGATTCCAGACAAAAACACCACTTTACCCCTGTCGATCAACCAAGTCCCTGCATGCAAAAAGCCCTGCCCCGTTTCTTCCTCAGGTGGGTAAAACTAGCCTCAAGCCTCCAGCTTTCGCTACTCTAAAGGTTTACGAGAAAATTTAAGTCTCTAGTAAGGTCAGAGTTGGGTATACATACGTATCTAAACCTAACGGACAGTTAACTGAGTTACGAAATAAAATATATGCTCAAGTTAACGAGAGATATACCTTTAAAGAGGTCATAGTGGTCTCTCTTTCTTCCGATCAATTGATCTTGTTTATTCTTGACAGGTAGGAAGTTCTCTGTGAATTAACATTTTTGTTGTAGGAAAGCTAAAATAGGTGGCACGCACCCCTGGATGGTGCTTGACCAGCTGAACCACAAAGAAATAAGGAATGGAATTAGTGAACAGGTATACTCCCCCAGATCCCTATCTTTAATTTGCTATTCTCGAGGCTGAACCGACTCTCGGAGTGGTATACTTCGCCGCAGCTCCCTGGGCAACTCCATGCATGGCAATAAATCTCCAGCGGCCATCATACTGTAACGGTTAACAGGTTAATGTTAACATGTTAACTTAACTGTTGTAGATCCCAATAACGGGTTATAGGAATCTATTAGAGATCTCAAAGATCTATCCTAATCTGAAGATTAGGTGTATCCGGATAAAAGATACCAGTAACGTAATAAGCAGTTACAGAGACAAATATAAGACTTCTAAGAGAATTATATTATATTGAAATATACGAAATAGAGATTGATTAATATATATCATAAGAACTTAAGATCAATAACCACGATCAAGTAATAAATAGTAAATAATTAAACATAGTAATAAAAAACCCTTAACCTTTAATATTTCATATGATATCTGTTAAACGAGATTCTAAGAATCTACACAGATAACGTTGTTAAGTTAAGTAAACGGTTAACGTTGTTAACTGTTAACTTAAACTTAACAAAAGGCCGCACGTCACAGTTGCATGCATACATATGCATGGTCGATCCTTTGTTAACTGCGGCAGTTGACGTGGGGAGATGTCGGATTAGAGAATATGTTATCTGTCGTCTTGTTTATTTGATTTTGCCATTTTCTAATCACACGAACATAGATCTTTTAACATTCACAGAACAGACCGGACGACCGTTCATTGGCTGATACGAACAATCCTAATTCTTGATAGGGAATATAGATAATTTTTGAATTGGGTTTTTCTGTCTTTTTGTTGCTGTACCAGTTTTTGGTTATCTGTCTATCACCTGCTCCTTTACCACTTTCGTGGTCACTATGTCTTCATATTCTCAATTACGTTCTCAATTGAGAACGCTGGAATCTAAAACAGAATCATCATTATCAGAGTACTCTGGTATTGTTCAAACAATTACTGCTAATCCCACTTCTAATGAATTAAACCTTGTTAAAGATTTAGAATCTACTTTACAACAACGAGATCAAGCTGTAGAATCATTATCTAGAGTAGTTGATTCAGATCCGACTGCTAGTGCTACAAAATTACATCAACTTCAACGTCATAAAGAAACTTTAATCGATCATAAAACTGAATATCAAAGAATTCGTGCTACTATAGAACATGAAAGAAATCGAACTAATTTATTATCGTCTGTTAGATCCGACATTGCTACTCATAGAGCTAGATCAATTACTCCTGGACAAGAAGCTGCTGATTATATGTTAGAAGAAAGATCTCGAGTTGATAATTCTCATAATTTAGCAGATTCGTTACTTTCTCAAGCTTATGAAACACGAGATGAATTTCTTCGACAACGGGCATCATTATCTAATATTCAAAGAAGAATTCTTCAAACTGCTTCTCATATTCCGGGATTAAGTACATTGATATCAAAGGTTAATACAAGAAAGAAGCGAGATAGTTTAATTGTAGCTGTTATTATTACCTTGTGCATCTTGTTTATCTTCTTTTTTCGTTAGGTGTTTTGCATTAGAATTATAAATATTTATTAATTATACCAGACATCTCTCCATCTTTTCCTTAAGACTGCCTCAGGCAGCTGTGGCTATGGAAGCCACTTTTAATAGGAGATTATTTTGATATGTTCTCAGCTTCGAGAGGAGCGAGATGCCGAAGGCAACAAAATAGAAGTCTGGGGGTATTCAACCACATCATTACATTAAAACTATATACAAAATTTTCATTACCAGTATTACTAGGCATATAATGTTGGATGTGTCAAACTAAGATAATGATTGACGTAAAATGAAGGATACAAAAGTTTCCTCTGTTCAGAAAATCTCGACGCAATAAGTAACGAATCTAAAATGCAATCACTAACTCCAACTCCTCTTCCAAAAGATGTTCCCGATAGATATAATCTATTATCATAAGCTCTTCCAACTGCTTCAAAAATCTCACCAATTCTATCACCGTGACCAACAGAATATTGAGGGATACTTTGGGTTTGAAATGTAACTCTAGCAATATAATCTTCAGGATTGATATCTTCATCAATTTTAAGATACTTTTTCAATGCTTTAATAGAATTCTCAATAACAACAGTTTCTCTGGGAAGGTCACCAGGACTTAGTCCAGACCATAAATCACCTCCAACCATTACCGTTAAACTTGTACCCATAATAGATCCATCATTATTACTATTGAATGACGTTTTGGGACTTGTCGGCTCATCAGAAAACTGATCCGAAACAAAACTTTTGATTTTGTCAAGTGAGAAGAGTGAATTCTCCTTCTCCTTACCTACATTCTTAGCTTCAGAATCCGATTTCCTATCAATAGGACTAGGTGCTACTCCTATTAACCGATCTTGTTCTTCTTGTTTTTCATCTTGAAGTATATTTGCCAGAGCCTTATTAACTGGTTCCGCCGCATTTCTAACTGAAGAATCAAATATTACTCCAATAACCTGTTCAGGGTTATTGCGATCTTCAGTTTTGGGAACCAGAAAACCAAACCAATTCTTGGAAATATTTTTCTTAGGGAAGAACAAATTAACAGTGGCCAAACTGGCAAATTTTATTTCTTTACAAAGATCATTTGCCTTTTTGGCGGCACTACTCAACAATGGAGCCACGTCCTTTGAAGAGATAGTTGATACCACTACTGAACCCACAATTGATTTTGACCCTGGCGAGGATAGAACCTTACAACCTCCATCAATAGGAACAATTTCCTTTGCTTCAAAATCTCGAATAATCTCAACTTGTTCTTGTCTTAATAATTCTTTCTCCAACGCCATAGCGAAACTTTGAATGCCATTTTTCAAAGCTAACAAACTGTAAACTTTTGATAATTTATCAACTCCCGAAAATTCTCTATCAGTCATGGCTTGACTTAATAATGGTAAAGCTTCAGAAGGATATTTGTCTATCGAAGAAGCAATTCCCGTAATTGCTGACCCAGTAATACTAGCACCATACAGTCGTTCTAAAAGATACATTTTATTAATTCGCGTAACAGATCTAGCACTTAAATCAGAAACATCGCCTGCATATATTCCTCTCATCAAAGCAGATATAAATCTATCAGATAAACGTCGATTAAAACGTCTCGATATAAATGATTCCACTGACTCGTCATTAATATTTCTCTTCCGAGGTCTCGTAAAGAATAAATCCTTTACAGCTGCAAACTTAATTCCTTTCATTATTGGCGAAAAGAATAGAAATTTCATTGAGTCCTTTAAACTAGAACGAGGTAACTCAACAAGTTTATTATTGAAGACTATTCCTTTTGTATTTGTAGGCGACCGTTTCTTAACCCCTACTAATTGTTCATTGTCAATCAAGCCTAATTGATTCATAATATGAACAGCAACTGTAGTACCAGGGTGTGATGGTAGTAATGTTCTAGGTCCATGTTCGAATATGGTAGGACCACTATCATTGTTCTTATTAATTCTTTCAGATTCCATATAACCACCCAATTTCTTAGACTTTTCAATTATTTTTATTTTAATATCTGGTCGTGATTTGGATATAAAATAAGCTAGTGATAATCCTGAGATGCCACCACCAAGAATTACCATTTCTTGTCCTTTTTCTAAATATTGTAACCTTGTAATAACCGTTTCAATGTCTTCAGGAAAATCATTCCATTTGGCCACTGCCAAGGCCTTATCAACATGGCTCAAAACGGGCTTTTCTAATTTGGGAATTTTCCCAGCATTTTTAATAAAATCCACTAAAACAAGATGAGGGACTTGTTGTCTCCTAATATTTTGAATCAATTGTTTTCTTAGATTAGGGTTCTCTAAATATTTCCTTGGACAATAGATCCCTTCCAAATCAGGAGGATTCAATTTATCTAAAACTGCATTCCAAGTTTTCGATGTGGATTTTTCAGTAGGGATAATTCTTGGATCGGATGGTGGTGGTGGTGTCGATGTAGATGAGGATGATGGTGGTGGTGTCGATGTAGATGAGGATAATGGTGGTGGTGGCGATGATGACGAGGGCGATGATGACGAGGGCGATGATGACGAGGGCGATGATGACGATGACGATGACGATGATTGCGATGACGATGATGTTGACGACCCACTTACTCCATCTTTCCCTTTTTCCTTCAAATAAGTTCGTATTCCAAACAATGTCGACCGAAGTCCCGAAGAAAGCCCAGGACAAGTACAACCTCTTATCCCTCTACTAAGCATTTTATCTGATACTATACGAATCTATATCATATTCCAGTGGATCTTGGAGTGAATGAAATATCAGATGTCGGTTAATCCTGAATTTTTTTGGTCGTAACTGCGGCTCATATAAAAGTCCTTTATAAGACTTGAAAAAAGTCATTTATATGGTGACAAATGAACTTTCCGTTCGTATTTTCAGGAAATAAATAGCTCAATATAATATAATATATTTTAGTAGTACATATCCCTTTAAAACTAGAAAAATTACCCATGTTTGCTAGAATTAAGTTGATTTGTTCATATTTTACAGGCGGATATCCGAATACAACTTTTAACAAGAGTCGCTTAATTTGTACGGAGATTGAATTTGAACATTCGAAGCAGACTTTAGTGGTGTCCGATATTTTAACTGATTTTTATTCTACACGAAGAAAGTTGACATTTACACCGACTTGAAGAATGGAAAGCACAGTTCCCTCAGATGAGGAAAGAAAAGATTCAGAGACCGTCGCTTCCAATTCTTCTTCACGCCAGAATCATTCCTCTATTACCTTGCTCTAATTCTGATTTATGGGCCATTTCTCGTGGGAACTGTAAAGCAGTTTAGAGGAGTATAGGCAGAGAAGGCAGCTAATGGATGCCCTGCTTTTTCCAAACAGGTTTTTGAATTAACATCTGATCTTGTTCATAGAGGGCATCTTGCTGGGTGGATCAGGGTGGAAGATCAGGGTCAATCAATGCAGTTCTCGTGGTCTATGTTCATGCAACTCAGACAATATTTTTGCCGCTATTCTCAGTAGATCTGTGTTTGGCTGCTGGAAACTGTGAAGAGTTATTAAGTGAAAACACAACAGATAGACACTTAGCGGAGAGACTTTTGATTGTAGTGAAAAAAGCATCAATCAGAGATTCGGAAACAGCTATCATTTCGAAGAACTGCAGTAGCCAGTGGTTATGAGAAAGATTTCAAGGTCAAACATTACATCACCTCTGTCGACATGACAAGCACAGGACAGGGGCCAGGTATCAGATGCTACTCCCAGGTATGAATTCGATAATAATGATGCCTTAATCGAAACACCGATCACTCATATTTTTTAGTTCCACCGTATTGAGAAAGATTATTTAGAGCAGTTGGTTCATATAATCATTTTTATTTAGTTACCACGTCCCCACCCATCGTCGATGAGTAAGGTATCTATGATAAAGCAGTTCTCCTTTGATTCAAGTCTACTTTATGTCTGGGTTCTGTCCAGAATCATATCGAAATTGTAATCTAAATGGAAAGAGGATCTCATGCGAGATATGATTTACATATATACATATATGTAAATCGACTAATGAATATATATGTAAATGAAAAGTTATATGTATTTTTTAAATAAAAAGCTTACTATCTAACAGTCTCGAACTAAAAACGAAGTTGTTTTTTTCTTTGGAAAATAGCTACAACATTAGGAGGTGAAGCAACACCACCAACTGAATTTTGTGGGACGCTTGAAACAAAGAAAGAATAATGATTAAGATTTCGACACAAGGCGGAAAATGGATCAAGATCGAATATTTCCCCAATAGTTACACCCCAGCCAGCTAACAAATGATGATGAATATGGAGACCATTGGGATATGGAGTTTCAAGGATAACCTCTAAGGCAATAGCATCGGAGGCAACAGCAGGAAAATCTGAGTCCCAAATAAAACGTAAGATATCTTTACTAGGTTCTTGTCCCGTATATCACTGAGAGGGACGGGCATGTATTGCCTTCTTGTCCTCTACAGAGTAAGAATCCCATTCTCTATTGAGGCCAATTCTTATAAACAGAATATCTGCTGGTTCTATTTTAACGTTGAAGTGTTCAATAACATTCTGTAAATCTTGGTACGAAATCTTATTCGATTCAAAAACGGAGTACTTGATTCCCTTTTCATCAGCATAAGCTGCATAATCTAACAATACCCTTCTGAACCCAATGGTGAATACCATTTCGTGTAGAGCCAGGCTCAAGAATTTCTTCGTGCCTGGTGCCACCATACAGAGGCCATCAACATCGCTATTCTTCGCGAAACGAACTAGATCGGCAGGTTCATTAGAATAATGCAATGGTTGTTGATAATATCTGAACCCATCCCATTGAGAAGGTTGTTGATGGTTAAGATTATAAACGTCAGCTAAAGAATACTTTTTGCTCACTAGTGTCATCTGAAAAGGAATTCTCCCTAATGCAGGATACTCTAATTTATGAAGTTCCCACCCCAGGCCATTGACCGTTAATAAACTATTTTTTCTATCGAATTGAATCGACTTTTGAATAAAAAGGAAGACTATAATTGACGGTCGCTCGCCTCCTTTGGCTCAAGTTCTCGTCCACTTTGCGGCCATTCTGGGCCTTTTTATCATAACGCTACTAGTCGGCAGAAGGCCACAACAAACTGTCGGGCAGCTCGGGACACAAAACAATGAACCGAATGCAGTAATTTCACTCTGACTAGAAGTCACTGAAGTCGGCAGGCTTGCAGGATTTAGGTTGTATCATTTCAACTAACACTTCAATTTTAAATTATTTCAAATACATAAATAAATGCTATAGTAAGAACATTGCCAACATATCGACAACCTTTCTGAAATAATACCAGCATCATATGTTACTACTATCATCTCATTCATCCTCAGAATTGTCAGTATCAATATTATTCACTCATTCTTCCGTTCTATCTTCGTTGTCGTTATATGATAAGTACTATAACGCGAAGCGCGAATATTCGCGAATTCCGCCTGCACGAACAACGACACGTATACCTGCGAATGCAAATGGGTCGGTTACTCCTGAATTTACTCTCATACCGCTAGAATTCAGGCTGCTAGACTACTATTTATCAGTCCTTGTGAGTCGAAGAACTCGAAGTTGAAGTCGAAATCGAAGTCGTGTACATTTGATCGCGATCTGACGCGTAATGTTAATTAAGCATTATACCATATTATAATCTAACTGTGAATAATTATAATCTAACTGTGAATATCTTTTGGAAGGGGATGGGTCATGGAATTTGTTTCTGGCATATCAGATCTGGAGGTGGTGTCATATTCGTACGGATTTCCTTGGTCCAATCACCAAGGCTTGCGGTGAGGTTATCCAAGAATACCATTCGCCTGCGTTGCTGTGGATCTGTCCATTCCATCCCTCATCCTATTTATATTGCGAAAGTGCCGATGAAATTCTGAATGAACCAATATGTTTAATTATTTTTATTTACTCACTATCTTTAGTTGTAAGTTCAATTTAATTTTTTTTTTTTTATTTTTTTTTTTTTTAATTGTAGGACTACATACTAAAAACAAACTTTCTACCCACTAACAGGTCTGTTAAACCATATTGCACGCCCTGCCTCCGTCATGGTCAAGATTAAGATTATATAGATTGATTGATTGATAATCATTTATTGTCTATGTAAGCTATCTATAGCCAGCGACACTAATGTATCTTATTTAACTATCCCTAGAGGATGAGCCTTCACTAAATTCGGTTTGCTTAAGAATCCTGATGCTCCACTACTATAAAAACCGCATGGGAAAAATTGAATGAAAAGTTTATATAGAATTCCATTAAAAAAATAGAATGTGATCTGAGACTAAATAAATAGTTTTCAGCATGTGAATGTAATTCACAACGATCTTAAGTTCAAGCGAAGCGAAGGTGGGAATTCCCAAGTGTGGTATCCGGAGCTAGGTACGGCAAACATTCGGAAGATGCGCAAATTTTCAGCGTAGCCGGCCATAGCCAGGGGCCTGGACGGAGAAAGATGGGAATTTTCAAAGCTTAGTAGGAATTAGGGGGTCTGGGGCTTCGCCGCAATCTTCGCAGGCAAGAAAGGCAGGCTGTGGATGCGAACCAGGACAGCAGCAAGTGTTAGAGGAAGTGACAGATATGAGTTATTAGAAGCTTATATCATTATCATTGACATTATCACTATTACGTTATGCTATTTGGTTTTTTGGTTAACAAGTATAGGGAGAAAATCCAAAGTTCTTCATTTTAATCTTTTTGTAATTCTCTTCACAATGACAATTTCTTATTTATAATAATGATTACCAGTCACCAAGTTTCCCTTACTAAGAAGAACTAAGAACTCTTTGATGGTTTTCGTTACCTCACTTTCTCTTTTCCTTATCCTTTACTTTTATCTGAGGTGTCTCTCTTCTTAAGCTCCCCGCTACTAGCCTCAGCATCATCCGACTCTCTCTTTTTAGACCTCCCCTCAGTACTACTATTGGCCTTATCTGAGGTAGACTGTTCCTTACTACTCTCGGCTTTATCTGAAGTATGTCTAGACCTCCCCTTACTACTCTCCGCCTTGTCTGAAGTAGGAGTCTTTCTCATAGAACTTCCCTTACGACTCTTGGCCTTACCAGAGGGATCTGGATCCTTAGGCTTTCCCTTTTGACTCTCAGTAGATTCCATACGCCTAACGCACTTTCGGATCTCCTCATCTTCGGAAGCATTTTCCAGAATTTTTACGATTCTGTCATAGAATTCGTCTTGATGTTTTCTATCAAGGGGTGGATCGTACTCACAATTGCGCATTTCCTTAGCCAACTTGGCTAAATATTCTTCTGCCGGTTCAAACCCTTTAGCAATCTTAGCTTTCAGATACTCTCTGGCGCTAAGATCTAGAAAACTGTTTTTCAGGTTCATAAGCTCTGATACATTTTTGTTTTTCGATCTCTCTTCAATACGAATAACCATCTCGACAAGGACCCAAATCACCGATTCTATATCATGGTAGAATCGGTGATCCATCCAGCCATCCTGTCGCAACAAATGCCTGGCAATGTATGGATAGGTGCCAGTTAAATAAGGACGAAGCACACGCAGACTTGTACCTTCTTTGATTCTAATTGCATTATCGAAGT